>LTAE01006908.1:6672-24079 GCA_001647135.1 Pontederia paniculata
TAATGTCTCAAGTCGACATTATTTGGCCTTCACATGTTCATTAGTAAGTAGGATTCGAAATGATTCTCACGTCCCGGCTATTTCTTCTATTTGAGTAATTCGATCTTGCTCTATATTGGTTCTCTTCCTGTCTATCTAAATATCTAAAACATCAAAAATATTAGTTTACCTTTCTTTTCAGATTTTAGTTCTAGTTCATCTAATTTCTGCACAAAAGATATTTCCTCTTGATTTCAGTTCGAGGTAGAATAGAGTATTGAATTGCGAATTTCTGATTTCCCTGTGGATTCGACCATAAAATACTACAAGGATAACCATATACTTGCGATTGGAATTGTGTGTTTAGGTTATTTTTAAAACTTGTTGATATTCTATTTTTTTTCTAGGTGCCCCCATGTTTAGAAAACCTGGTACCACCTGTATTTTTTATACACACGATTTTGCTTCATCAGAGTCTTTGAGATAGGAGTTGTCTTAAGACAAAGTTCGATGTGGAATTCGATCTCTCTCTATGGAGATAGTCCAGTGGCATCATCTGGGAAGACATCAAGAAACTCCCTGACCACATCTACTTGTTGCAATTCAGTAGTAGGAGCATCTAACTTGATGATGCTGGCCAAGTAACCTCTACATCCCTTCTTTAGCATTTTAATATAATCTCTTCGTTCTCCTTGGATGGAGAACCCTAATGTGATGCGTGGTTCACCTTGAGAACCTACGATCTATTGGTTCAAATGTTACACCCCACGTATTTTGATGATAGCAAAATTATATGATTAAAGTTATTTAATCAAGTATTAAGATGTGAAGCTTATAGGTTTAAAAATAAATGAAAAAGGGCATTCAGAGACAAAATGGTCGATCACTCCAGGGCAGCGGTCGACCTGTATGAAAACAACAACAGCCGTTTTGATAGGTCAATATAGCGGTCAACCGGTCCGTCAAAGCGGCCAACCACTCCGGACAACAAAGCTGAAGTTTGCTTCTGGACGAGAAACGATCGACTGCTCTAGGACAACTGTCAACCAGTCTGCTGCCAACGGCTAGTTTTTTGTCAAAGCGGTCGACCGGTCCGCCAAAGTGGTCGACCACTCCGGATGATAGTGCTGCAGTTTGCTTCTGGATGAGGAACAATCGACCGCTCTAGGACAGCAATCAACCGGTCAACTCCCAACGGCTAGTTTTGTCAGAGCGATCGACTGGTGGTGAGCAGAATAGTCTAACAGCTATATTTTTTATGTCCAATCAAAGGGGAAAAGGTGGATAATGGCCACATTGAAGACAAGAGGCTATATAAGAGCATTTAGGAGGTTGCAACAGTAACTATGATGAAGGATTCATCTTGCGTACTTCAAAGAACATCCAAAGAGCACTTAAAGCCTAAACTTGCAAATTTCTCTTCTCCTTCTCTCTTGTTCTTAAGTGAGTTCATATTGTAAGAGAGATTGTGTGAGAAGTCTTCCTTGCAATCTTGAGAGAAAGCTCATTGTAAAAATATGTGTGGTCTTGCCTCTTCAGCGGAGAAAAGACTAGTGTTGTAAAAGGGTGTTTCTCCCTATTTGAAAAGAAGAGTTGATAGTGGAACTCCGAGGGTCTCAAGGCGTGAGAAGTTAGAGCATAGGCCAAGGAGTTCGGCCGAACCTCGTGAACAAATCTTCTTCTCGTGTTTGCATTTTCTTTTCTCGCTTTTCTTATCAATTTGCTTAGTGATAATCTACTTGGTTTTAATTGTTGTGAAAAACATTTTACACAAGTTCATCCCCTCCCTTCTGGGTGCCAAGTGATCATGCACGATCACTTTCTTTTGGTTGCACAAAAACATTAGCGTTATGTTAGGACAATCAGACCATACCTAATATAATGTCATAACAAATCATGGTATGACTATTAAATCAGCTATAAAATGTCCGCGTACTACCACTTGCATATTAGGAATGTACAAGTAGTGTGGATGTCCCCCATTGGTGTAGCTACATTGAAGATAGTTCATCTCTTGTATAGGCATACGAAGGGTGGCCTCACAAACTTAAGAAATGGAGTGTGTAGCCCTCGAATCAAATAAAACTATATTAGGTAAGCCAGTGACGGAAAGTATACCTCGAATGGCATCATTATCATTCCTAACTATGTCGGCCTACATGCTATAAAATCTCCCTTGCACTGGAGGGTTGTTGCATCTGTCTTGCTGGTTCTAGTTCTCCTGTTATCATTTCGGGCAGTTTTGAACGTAGTGCCTAAATTGTTCGTAGTGCACGCGAGCTCCTATCTTCATTATTCATTGTGAAGGATGAAGCAATCCACCTGCTCCCTCTCTCTCTGTGCTATGGTATTGTATTTCTCCAACTATGGGTACTTGTTGAGGTATTGAGTCACCATCATATTATCCCGTCGTAGCTTGGGGAACTCCTGCTGCTTTAGGTTGCATGAAAGGTTGAAAAATAGTGAGCTTCGAAGCACTCCTTGAAATTTGTCCATGCCACAATCTCCTGACCTGAGAACTTTGTCACCTTGATCATTTTCCACCAATCCTTAGCAGTCTTAGTTAGGTGATGTGCAACATATAACACTTTCCTTTCCTTAGAGCACCACATCAAAGCGAAAGTTTTCTCCATTGATTCTATCCAATGCTTTGCCTTGTCAAAGTCATAACTGCCATCAAACTTTGGAGGTTGTCGCTTAGGAACACCTGTATGGTGTCTTTTGATGATAGCGGTGGTGGAGGGGCTTGTTGCGCCTATTGAACTAGCGGAGGCAACAAATCCTACTCATTATTTCCTCCTCGAGCCATATCAGTCACACTATTCTGGACCTCTTGGTCTCACCCAAGCTGACTCGTTGCACATCGAGGAGGCATTCTATATTCAATGCATAAAAAAGAATCCATTATCAATAACAAACCAAAAGTTTAATGAAAAGATAAAAGCCTTATATACATTGTTATGAACGATGTTACGACTGCTCATGATGTTTTTGCACATGAATTTAGACTCTATAAGGTCACAATACACTATAAGGTGTCCAAAGAATCCTAACTTTAGGCTCGGATACTTAACTATGACGCCCCCAAATTCTACACCACGGTAACGAAATACGATTGTGTAGATGCTATGATGATGCAATATGCTAACAAAAAACTTGACTAGTCAATATAATGAGTATGAAAGTAGACTTTATTGAATGAAAAAAAATGCCTAATTAAAAATGCAAAAGTCTTAAACAAATATATAAGTTTCCCCAAATCAAATGTATTATAAGGATGCAACATGATTCCAGAATTTACTACAACTCTTCTTATGCCAAACAAAAGGACACTAGGACTCAAACATGTGTATAGCATCAACATCATCAAGAGCAATCTGTCGTCGTATATGCCATCAACACAACCATGTACTGCAGTATCAATTACCTACAAGATCAAATACAGGGGAAGTAATTTCCCATGATCCTTTACGCCTAGTGTGTAAGACACAAGTAGATATGAAATTCAATAGAATGAACATAACAATAAAATGATAATAATCAACTTTTTTTTGTTGATGCGAAGTGTGGGTTAAGATAGAAAATGACCTTGGGTTTGAAACACAGGTTAGGGCGTAAAGGCAAGGTCAAGCTTCTGTAAAAATTGTCTACACTTCAAATTTTAATATTTGTAAACCTAGCATTCTCCTCTCACCGGAAGTATACGGCAATCATTGAGTACTTCAGGTATCGATCCATAGGGAAACTTTGTTTTCACGCCTCTGCTTCCACTTTTCCTCAAAAAAGCTTGGGTTGGGGCTTGACACTACAGGTTCAAGCTTAACCTCGGAATAGGTGAGGGTAATCAATTGAAAGTAGGAATAAGTTTATTTTGGATTTTTAAAATAGAAAATACAGAAATTAAAAGAAAGATAAATCTAATTATGGGAGGACACTAGAACCTTGGGTTCACCTCTGAATCTCACCCATCCGCTCTTTGACATGAATATCTAAAAAGTTGCCTAGGCCCTTACACCATGGGTCAAGGAAATCCCTCTCGCACGGTCATTGCTCTACCCTTCACCTTTCCACTCTCCTGGTGAAGGCTGAAGGCTTGACCAAATGCAATTCGGCCATGGTCACACACACACACTCTCTCTCAGGGAGGAGAGCTCACCATCCTAAACTCCGATAAAAGAATTAAGTCTTGACACCCAAGTGACAGAGGGGCATCGNACGCTGGCACCATATCTCATCTCCAACTCTCCATCATCGCCGATCGCCAGATCTCACTCCTCATCGATGGCCAGATCCTTGCCTCGCCTCTCCTGAGTCGCCTTGCATGATTGCCGCGTACTGTGCCTCGCATGGCTGTCGTGGATTGCGCCTCGCGACTCCTTCTCCTTGCCTCGCACCATCGCATGACTGAAGCTTCGCCGTGCCTCGCCACCGTCGCACAATTGAAGCCTTCGTGTCGTCTCGCACCATCGTACGACTGAAGCTATACCTCGCCTCACCACCGTCGCACGCTTGAATCCTCCACCTCGCCTCACAACCATCGCACGACTGATTCTTATTTCTTATTTATTAACTTTTGAGGTTAGAGTTAGACTTTACAAAGATAGAACTTATCGTACTTGTACTTCATATTATTGTCATTTTAAATGAATATTGTAGCCTTTATATTTCAAAAATGTGTATATATATACATACTTTTTATAATTATTCATCCGGGACATGGACTCTACGATTTTACGATTCGACTTTACGATACGAGTTTACGGAGTACAAAACGAGTTTACGTAGACTCTTGATATTGACAACCTTGGGTCGGAGTATAACCCTGCGCTCGCGGCGGTCACCTACTCAGCAAGCCCCCACTCTCGTGGTGTATGCTCGCGGGCCGACTAAGAGATTAGTTCCCCAAGTTACCTATCAAGGCTCTCTCGAGGTCAAGGCCATAACTCGGTTCCCCTCTCTATCCAAATCTATAATTCAATTAGAGATTGTTGCTGCTCGCTCTGGGTCAAACTCCGGAGGTAGGGGTCGACTCTCACCTTTCCCCTATCCCAGAAGGCATGCCCCGGACTAAAATTCCCTCAAACTTCATCAGTGGCCACTCAACTCATTGTGTGAAGGTGGCAACACTATAGTGCCCTTGCAGACAATGCGCATTAGGGAAGAATTAAGCGAACAACAGGAAAACACAAAACTCAAACAATAAATCATAATTCATAGCGCGAGATCAAGTAGGCGATATAGAAACGAAAACTGAAAACATTAGAGCATATTAGATAAGAAACAGAGGTTCCCCTAGAATTCCGGTGATAAGAGTCTAGTCGGACATTCTAGGGCTAACAGGTACAAGTTCAAAAAATCGTTCGGCCAACACGGTTATCACTAGAATAAAAACTAAGTGCAGAATCGAAAACTCCCCTTAGCCTCCCCTTTCTCCTTCCTTTTATAAGGTCCTTCGTGTTGTCTTCAAGCTTTAGCAACTGATTCCCCAAAAATAGGAGGTGTACCTAGTCAGCTATGCAAAATCTAGGCTGGCAGTTATCTTGGTCCCTAGCTGCGACAAAGAAAGAAAGAATTTGAATTTCAAACACTTCAAATGCATAAAAATAGGGAAGTTAATTATAATCCCTGTCAAATTTGTTCAAAATTTCATATTTCAAATATAAAGATGCTGAATATTTAAAATGTGGAAAATAAATACAAATCAGCAAATAACGTTTACAAAAATAGAGCTCCAGGCTAGCTTTCAAGAGATTGGGTCCAACTTTTTGGGTATATCTTTTCTTGTCATCAAATTCCCCCAAGCTTAAACTTTTGCTTGTCCTCAAGTAAATAAATTAGAGAATTTAAGACCAAAAAGTAGTATTTGAATCCGATCACAAAATAAACAGTGCATCAATTTACCTAGACCTAAGATTTTCAATCCCCAAGCACCATTTATAGATTATTAACAGATTAAGACTCTAAGTAGGGATCAAGAAACCGAGTATGGCTTGCTCGGGAACTAACCCCAACCTGTTAAACTACCAAGTTTTGTCTGTGTCTCAGACCTTGGGCCCTTCCTCTGCAGGAACTGAATATTTAACTTAGCCCTCACTTTTTTTTCACTCCATCTTTTTCTTTACATGTTATACATTTTTCAGCTCAACCTCCATGTGTTTCTCTAGTTGCGCAAGAAAGGTGTGACTTGATTCCCTCAACATGGGCCTTGTTTTTCTTCCGAGAATACTCAGCTTGGGTGTTGGAGGTGTAGTGCAATACTCATGTCATGGACAGAGGAGTAATCAATTTTAGGATCCCCACAACACTAGCCCACACATTTCTTCTGAGAATACTCGGATGGGGTGCCTAGGGTGTGAAGTTCATCACATACTCGAATCTCAGGGTAGAAATGAATAGAGTAGGTACAATCTTTCGGGCTCAGGTAGATAACACAAATAGGTGGGGTTGAACCTTTTTCTTTTTCAGGGCTTGCTTTTTCTAGTAAATTTCATATCTAAGGGGTAGAGGTCAAGCTTCTAGATCTAAGACCAGGATTTTTTGAAAAAAAATCAAAAATTTTGGTCAGGTTGCCCAAGTTTTGATCCTTATTCAGAGCCAAGTTAGTTTTCAAAAATTGAATTTATAGGTGCTCAAGAAAATCAAAATTCCTAGGCTGTGAGTTCTGAAACATGCTCATAATGCTCTCTAATTTTCAGTTAGTGCAAGCAAAAAGTAGCTTGGGGCAAGCAAATAGATGTTCAGGTCACGGGATAGCTAGGGGTCTACAATTCAGATGCATATTTGAGAGGCAGGAAATTTCAAAAAAAATCTATATACAAATTGAAATCGTATGAGAATAGAATAAAGAGGTGTAGATCATACTATTGTATCCCCCAAACTTAAATGCAACACTGTCCTAGTGTTGATTCAAGGTGGGAGAGATCCGGGGTTCAAAAGCTGGGGGGGGTGGAGTTCCGGGAGCTTATGGGTGTGCTCCCTGATGTTGATCAAGCCGATTGAGGGTTGTCGTTTGCCGCGCTAGTATTTTCTTGATCCTCAGGTCCTTTTGTAGTAGTTCATTTTGCACACATGAGGACCTAATTAAGGCGTTGTGTTGTACCATTTGGGTCGCGTAGGCGTCCAATGTGGCAACTAGTGTGCTGTAGGCGGCAGGGTTGGTTGAGTTGGTTGAGAGGTGGTGGAGTTTCCTTTTCTTGGCGAACGGGGCTGGTTCCTCGAGCTCCTCTGGGTCTTCATTGTTTGAAACTTGGTCAGTACGAGCAGGCGCAAGAACCCAGTTCTTGCCTTTGGCGATTTATGTTTTGGAGGAGTTGGGAAGCCGCAGTGGAGCCTAGTGTGGGATGTTCAAGTGGAAGGTCCATCGATTTGTGTGATGGTCTTCATATTGAGAAGGGTGGTGAGGTCTACCTTGACATTGGTATTCGAGCAGGCGTCCAATCCATAAAAGTCCATGCGGCAAGCTTCTGCGATTGGTGTGAACATGCCATCGAAGTTGATGGATCCACTTTTCTGGCTGGCGAACCACAGAAAGTTTCTTAGGACGAGATCGGTGAGGTCAAAGGGTAATCCCATGAGGAAACCCCATATGATGTAGAGTTCGCCCTCCCTGACCATTTGCTCTGTGTTGGCACGATCGAAAATCATGTTGGCGAGCACTCGATGGAGGTACTTCACAATAGGGTTGGAGATGTTGGACGCCTTTGCATTCCTATTGTACTCTTCTTTAAGTCCGGTGATGACATGCCAAGCGCGCTTCTTGTCATAGCCGGTCTTCTTTTTATCTACCGGTTTTGTAGGGAAACCAAACTCGAGCGAAGCGGCTGAAAGTCCAATTGAGCGCCCTGTTGAATAGCCGGAAGGAGGCCATCCTCCCAGAATGTCCAATGAACTTAGGAACTCATGCGCGATTTCTAAATATGTAGTCCATCTCCTGAAGAAGAACTAGTTAGCCCCCATCTTCGTCGTCTGGGTCATGAAGTTGTCGAGGAAACCCCAGTATGTTGTCTAGGTACTTTGTTGGAAGGAAGCTTCGGTTGGCCAATGTCTTGTAGTGTTCTTGTTGCTTTATGCCTCTGAAGATGACAACGATATGGCATTGAATCAGTTCGCCAGGCTCTAAGTCCTGGAAGGCGGGGTCGTTATCTTCATCGGATAGGATCTCCTAGGTGGTGTCTTCCTCCTCGTCGAATGAGGCTGGCTTCTCTTCAAGAAGTGCTTCTACTCCCTGGAGCAGGGCTTGCTCCCCTTCAAGTAAAGCTTGCGTCCCTCAAAGGACGTTTACCTCTTCGTCTTCTTCTTCTTCTGCACATGTGCCACCGAGGTCGAGGCTCGATGATGGACAGTGTGGCGATGTAGCATCTATGAGTTGGGGCATCGATGATGGAGGGATGGAATCGGTTCAACTTCCTTCGTCCTCTGTGATGCGGTTGGGGACGCAGGCTCAGGAACAATTGGAGCTGGTGGCGTATCGTGGGCCAAAAGAGATGAAGCAACAGTTGGAGGCGTGATGACCTCCGTAGGGGTGTGGTGTGGTCTTCTCAGCGGTGGGCGAGGCTGGGGGTGTGGACTCCACGGGCGCTTCCATTGAAACTTCCCGATCTGGGAAGATGATGGATGGAACAAGGGCTTCCTCCTCCGACACGACATCAGAGGTTGCTGACATCACCTTGTTCTTCTTGGCCTTCTTGTGTTTGTTTTTTTTTGTTGATGCAGAAGAAGCTTCCGCTTTGTGCTCTTCTTTTTCTTCTTCAGCTCGGGGCTGACTAGCGGGAAGGGCTGCTCATTGACGGGATGTCAGCAGCCACCGGTACTTGTGCACCGGTCATGACTTGGACGTCGTCGAGGTCGATTGGATCCTCTGGGGTTCTTCCTTGTTTCTCCTTCGACTTTGGCCTCTAGATCTTCCTAGTGGACTGTCCGCATGTAGCAACCATGTTGCGGAATTTTAGGAAGGTTGTTGAACTTTTGGGATTTGGAAGTTGTGGAGTTTGGTGATAGTTGTGTAGGGGATAGGGGTGATAGTTGTGTAGGGATGAGAGTGATTTGAGTTTGGTGTCGGCGCAAATAGGGTAGAGGTAGGATTCTTCTCTCTCTTTGGGGTATTTATAGGCTGATACACATGTGGGCTGGCTCACTGATACCGTTTTGCACATGGGCCAAGTGGGCCTTTGAGGTTCTGGGTTGTTAGCCCGGTAGACTGATGGTTCCGGGTTGAGGTCGCATAAGGGGTTGGGTCTCACCCCTAGGTGCTCTGGTTAACCCCCGAACTTTGAAAAGGTCGGGTCAAACTAAACAAGTTGGCACCTTTATTCCTGCAAAAACAAAATTGAGTTAAGTAAAAACTCTGGGTTGCCTCCAGAAAGTGTCATGTTTAAAGTCTCTGGCTAGACTTCCTTCTTCTATGTGTCCTCAGGTAGATCCTGAGTTCCTCAGGTAGATCCTGAGGTTGGGGTTCATCTTGTGAGTCTTGGGTCAACCTGGTGAGATAGGCCTTGATTTTGTGTTTGTTTAACGTGAATAGTTCTCCTTTCTCATTTCTAAGTTGGACTGCACCTGATGGATGTATTTTGTTGATGATGAAGGGGCCCGACCATCTCGATCTCAGCTTACCTGGAAAGAAGCGGAGTTTGGAATTGAAAAGTAGCACGTGGTCACCTTCATTGAACTTTCTTTTATGGATTTGATTGTCATGCCACAACTTAGTTTTTTATTTGTAGATGTTGGATTTTTTTAAGCTTGGTGTCGGATCTCTTCTAGTTCGTTTAGCTGGAGTTTCTCTAATCACCAACAACTTGTAGGTCGAGGTTCAGGTACTTGATTGCCGGTATGCCTTGTGCTCAAGCTCGACTGGCAAATGGCAAGCCTTTCCATATACAAGTCTGTAGGGGTTGCTCTGAGGGAAGTCTTTTAAGTCGTTCGGTAAGCCCACAAAGCGTCAGGAAGCTTGGAGCTCCAATCTTTCCTTGATCTGGATACCATTTTTTTGAGGATTGCGTTGATCTGCTAATTGCTTAAACTTGTCCGCATGTCTACGGATGGTAGGGGGTTGAGACTTAATAGTGGATCCCATATTTTCTTAGCATTGCTTCAAATTAGTTTTCCAGAAAAATGCTTTCCCCCGTCACCGATCAAGACTCGAGGTGCTCCATCACTGGGTCTGCAGCCCTGTGATGCATGAATTGTATGCCGGAACACCCTCAGTTCGATAGCAACCACTCGACTATCCTAGATAGGTTCCAAGACTTCTTCACAATCCTGGTCGCGTGACTGCAGGGGGAGAGTGGTTTAGATCCCTTGAAAAGGAATCCACGATTCGTCTCTTCACCGAAATCAAATTTAGTATTTTAAACCTTATGTGTTAACACTGATCCAATCTGCCATCTCCGAAATCTGCTAGCTTTAGAGTTCCTTCACACCTCTGCTGCTATCTTATTTGAGTAGTCGTGATTCATAGTTATCTTATTTTATTTTATTTTGCAATCATATTAAAATCCCTAAAAAATAGCTAATCTACATTTCTATTTTAGTCTAGATCTACACCATTGATATTGCTATTTTTGTTTTGTGTCGTATGTTTATTTCCTGAACATTGCTTTCGCCTTGCTGAGGATTCGATATCCTACGTATTACACATGATGTTCTGTATACTTGCAAAATATGTTGTGTTGTCTAGGACTTTTTAAAATCTGATCCCGTCTATTGAGATTTCACAATCTTGCATTAACGCTGTCACAACCCTACTCTTGACTGTACTAACCCGATTCTGAATATCACCTACACCACACATCACATCAAGTTTTTGGCGCCATTGCCGGGGAGGCAATAGCCAATTTTAGGAAATTTTCATTCGACTACGTATATTGCCATATCATTGTTCATATCATCATTTGTTACTTTTCTATTTGTGAATATTATTTTTCCTAACCACTTCACCCTAGTTTTCTTTTTCCTTTGTTGTGTTTTTCCTCATCTTTAGGTACAGTGTAAGCCAAGGTTCCAATCTGCTTAAAGAGATTATTTTTTTGAACCTGAGCGAGAATTCAGAAAACGAAGAAGGCAACAAAGACTGAAACAGAACAGAGAAATATTTGTCACAGATCTGTAGTTGAAGTTTGCCGAACTAGCAATTTCTGAACCGTTTGAGACAACAAATCTGGATTCTAAACCACACACCCCAGTAGTGCCACAACTAGAATACATACCCAATGCACCTGTGCTTGAGAATTTCATCATTCCCATCAGCACTGATACTCCAGGAACTTCAGAGTCACAAACTCCAAATCAGATCAATATGTGGAGGAGCCACCGAAGACTCTGCTCAACATTTAGAAAACTTCAAAGAAATTTGCGGGACCATCCAGTACAATAACATTCCTATAGATGCAATCTATATGAGGCTATTCCCATTTTCATTGAGAGGGAAAGCCAAACTATGGTGGAAGAATCTGAAGCCCGAAGAACTAGCCAGCTGGGATGTATTAGTGCAACATTTTCTAGCCGAATTCTTTCCTCTTAGCAAGACAGCCCACATCCGAGATGAAATATACTACTTCAATCTATTGGATATGGAAAACATATATGAAGCCTGGCATAGATTTCATAACTTAGTTGCGTCATGTCCACACCATGGCTACGAGAGATGACAACTTTTGAATCATTTTCACTCTAGTTTAAAATTATTAGACCGACATTCCCCTCGACAATGCCACGGTAGGTGTCTTTGCTAAAACTGATATCAATGAAGCATATGAAATAATAGAGAAGCTAGCAAGGAATCACCATTATTTAAGACATGAGAGGTCAAGGAAACCTATGAGAAAGAAATTCCCTGAAGAAGGTGAAGATCTATCATCGAAAGTGTAGAAAACAATACAGAAAGCTTTAGAGAAGATGAACCTTTCATCCCAAGTTAATATGGTACAAACTCTAGAGAAGCAGTGTGATATTTGTGGATATCTTGACCATACAACAGAGATGTGTAATATGTTGAACCAACGAAATCAACAGTGTGATCAACTAAATGCCTTTGGTAACTTTGTACCAAGACCTCCCTTTGAGAAGTACAACCCTGAAAATAGAAACCACCCGTACTTCTCCTACAGAAATAATCACTACCAAAATGTCCCAAACCACAATCAAAACCCACCAAGCCAAAATCCTCAAGGTCACAACCCTACTTGGCAACCTCAAATTTTACCTAGACAACATCAACCACAACCATTACCACATCAACAACAACCACAACCATTACCACCTCAACAACAACCCCTCCTATTACTTGAACCACCTAAACTCGACCTAGAAGATCTGATTCAAAAATTGGTAAAGCAACAAGAACAAATGAGCACCGAGCTCAAACGTCTTGCCACTCACAACAAACTCTTGGAAAATCAGATAGCTCTTCAAGCCAGTCAAGCCTCTTCACGACCCCACTCTTTATTGGGACAGCCAAAACCCAATCCCAAAGAGCAGGTCCAAGCTGTTATCTTGAGAAGTGGGCAAAACTTTCCAGACCGAGAACCAGCCGAGGCTATCACACTTGAGCAACATCAATCAGATACTCAGCCAAGACATCACACCCCTGAACATAATAACTCATATGAATTTGAACAGCAGAGTTCCAAACCAGCTGAAGCTGAGAAACCTCCTATGGTTGAAGACCTAGCACCAGCTGAGAAGCCAGCACTTGAGAAGCCAGCACCAACCATCTACCAACCTCCATTGCACAAAGTTTTACCATTCCCCCAAAGGATGTTGAAGTCCCATGAACAACAACAATTCAACAAGTTCGTAGAGCTGCTGAAGAAATTACATGTGAATATTCCTTTTTCAGAAGCTATTCAACAAATGACATCCTATGCTAAATTCTTGAAGGACATTCTAACAAAGAAAAGAAGGATATATGCTGAAGAAACGGTATCCTTAATAGAGAATGTCAGCATTGTGATCCAAAATGAACTACCACCCAAGCAAAAGGATCCCGACAAGTTTTCTATACCGTGTGAGATCAGACACTTATGAGTAAGAAAAGCACTTTGTGACCTTGGAGCTCGTCAATGTGATACCCCTTTCCATGTGTAGATAACTGAATGTTGGAGAACCCAAACCTACGAATATGATCCTTCAACTGGCCGAAAGATCCGTCTGGCACCCGAAAGGAATTTTGGAAGATGTGCCAATCAAAGTTGGTAAGTTTTTCATACCTGTCGACTTCGTGGTGTTGGATATGGAAGGGGATCCCAATACTCCTCTTATTTTGGGAATATCATTTCTCGCTATAGCTCGTGCAATCATTGATGTTAAGGATGGAACCCTGACATTCAGAATTGGAGATGACACTATCGAGTTTAACCTATCTCAGACGATGAAGAAGTCGGCTTGAGATTTATTCTATGAAGACTATGATCTTATTGAAGAAGTTGTCCAAGAAGTATCATCAGTTGAATTTGTACAAAAGCATGAGCAGACTTTCGAAGTCAATAATACCCCTGAACAACTACCAGCTCTAAAAGATCAACCGACAAGTTCAGACTTGAAGAGTTCAGGAACAAGATGGAAGAAAATCAATCACAACCCTCAGAATCTATTATCACACCCCCGTTCATTCAGTCGAGCAAGTCATCAGAGACAGCCATTGAGATACCCCAAATTAAGTCTGCACCTAAGCTTGAGTCGAAACCTCTTCCAGAAACACTGAAGTATAAATTCTTGGGACCGGACTCTGCTTATTCTATCATTGTTAGCTCAGTTTTGTCTAAAGATCAACTCACCGAGGTTTCGAGGTAGTCAAAGCTCACAAGAAGGCTATCAGATATTCTATTGATGACATCAAAGGTATAAGTCCTTCCCTATGCATGCACAAACTACCACTAGAGGAAAATCATAAGCTGAGGATTGAAGCGCAGAGGAGACTCAATCCGAATCTCAGTAAAGTCATGAAGAAAGAAGTTTTGAAGTTGCTTGATGCCGGATTAATATACCCCATATCTGACAGTAATTGGGTCAGCCTCATTCAAGTCGTTCCTAAAAAGGGCGGCACGACTGTGATATAGAACGAGAAAGGAGAACTTATTCCAAGTTGAATTGCAACCGGGTGGAGAATGTGAATGGAATACAGGAAATTGAACGTGGCCACTAGAAAAGATCATTTTCCATTGCCATTCATTGATCAAATGCTGGAGCAGCTAGCCAAACACCGATACTTCTGTTACCTGAATAGATATTCAAGATTTCTCCAAATCCCAATTCACCCTGCAGATCAAGAGAAGATGACATTCACTTGCTCATAAGGAACATTTTCCTACCGACGAATGCCATTTGGACTTTGTAAGGCGCCGACAACTTTCCAGAGGTGCATGATGTCAATTTTCTCATATTACATTGAAGAGATAATGGAAGTCTTTATGGACTATTTCTCAGTTTATGGGTCTTCGTTTGATAACTGTCTGCACAATCTGAAGAAAGTTTTGCATAGGTGTGAAGAGACGAATCTGGTTCTAAATTGGGAAAAGTGTCATTTTATGGTGACACAAGGTGTGGTGATTGGAGAGAGAGGCATAGAGGTAGACAGAGCCAAAGTCGAAGTTATTGAGAAGTTACTGCCACCTATTAATGTCAAAGGAGTCTGAAGCTTTCTTGGTCATGGGGGATTCTACCGAAGATTTATTAACGACTTCTCCAAAATAACGAAGCCAATGACCGACTTGCTGCATAAAGATGATGAGTTCCATTTTGATAATCACTACCTTGAAGCATTCAACAAAATAAAGGTTGCCCTAGTTTCAGCTCCTATACTCCAATTACCTGATTGGAGTTTGCCTTCAAAATTATATGTGATGCTAGTGATCACACCCTGAGAGCTGTACTTGGCCAGAAGATGGATAAAGAAGTTGTTGTTATCTACTATGCCAGCAAAACATTAGACCCTGCGCAGCTGAATTACACCACGTCTGAGAAGGAATTATTGCCAGTTGTTTATGCTATGGATAAATTCAGACCATCTTGTAAGTTCGAAGACTGTGGTGTACACTGATCACATGGCTGTGAAACACTTGTTGCAGAAGAAAGATGCAAAACCCATACTAATAAGATAGATTTTGTCACTACATGAGTTTGATTTGGAAATTAAAAACAAGAAGGGAATTAAAAACTCGGTTGCAGATCATCTGCCGAGTATTATTGAAGCCCCTTGAAGATTATTCTATCCCGATAAATGAAGACCTCACAGACGGAACACTCTATGTTATCATCAACAGAAAACAACCATGGTATGCAGACATAGCAAACTTATTAGCTCATCAGCAAGCCTTCAGGAAGGGATTCATATCATCTGAAATGACTTATCAAGGGAAGAAGAAATTGTTTAGTAAGCTCAAACACTTTTATTGGGATGATCCTATGCTTTTTAAGATATGTTCAGATGGACAGTTTCGAAGGTGTGTCCCAAAATCAGAAGTTCCCTGAATTATTGAACAATGTCACAACTTTGCTTATGGAGGACACAGAGGAGTACAAAGAATAGCTACTAGAATACTTCATGCTGGATATTATTGGCCCACAATCTTCAAAGATGTGAATGCCTACTTGCGGAGCTGTGATCAATGTTAGAGGACAGAAAATATTTCAAGAAGGAATGAGATGCCACAAACTGAAATCCTTGAAGTCGAACTCTTCGACGTTTGGGGAATCGATTATATGGGACCATTCTCGACATCCACAAATTCAGGTACATACTTGTAGTTGTTGACTATGTTTCGAAATGGACTGAAGCTATTCCCACAGCGAATTGTGATGCTACCTCATTTAGAAAACTCTTCGGGAAAGTCATCTTCCCACGATTTGGTGTACCCAAGACCTTTATCAGTGACGGAGGCAAACTATGCATAACAATAATTTGAAAACATGATACACAAGTATGGAATATATCATAGGTAGCAACTGCTTATCACCCCCAGAAAAGTGGCCAAGTTGAGGTCTCCAACCATCAAATCAAGAAAATTTTGGAGAAGATTGTGTCAAGATCAAGAAAAGATCGTCAAAGCTAGATGAAGAGTTATGGCATGTAGGATAGCCTACAAGACAACATTTGGTGTCACGCTTTTCAGTCAGTTTTTTTTATAGGAAATCCTTCCATCTGCCAATGGAAATGGAACACAAGACGTATTGGGCTATGACACAACTGAACTTAGATTTGAAGAAAGCCAGAGAAATCATAAATCTATAGTTAATGGAGTTAGGGGAATAGAGAATTCAAGCTTATGAAAATGCAAAAATTTACAAGGAAAGGACCAAGGTTTGGCATGAAAAACATATCCTCAACAAGAAAATCAAAGTCGGGTCGCGAGTCCTCTTCTTCAACTCAAGATTAAAGTTATTTCCAGAGATGGACTGGCCCATACACCATCACCAATATGTTTGATCATGGTGCAGTAGAGTTAATTTCAGAACAAGGGCATACTTTCAAGGTTAACGTGCACTATCTGAAGCTATACAATTCTGAAAATGGAGCGCCTGAAAGAGAGTCTATCACGCTCAAAACAACACAAGAGATGTAGCCGAGAAGAATGTCTAGTCAGGAACATTAAACCATGACGCTTATTGTGAGGCAACCCAGACTAACAATTAATAAATTCTTTGTTCTTTGTCTATGTATATTTCAGGTAGTCAGATGTCAAGTCGTGAATAATGATCTACGAAGCTGTGACGAAAGCCAGAAGATGAACTGTCTCAGCGCCGGGCGGGAAAATTCTAATCTCTCGCCTATGCCCCACTGACGTCATCCCTCAATCACAACACTCCTTTTTAGGCAACCGAATTACGGGTTCTCTCTCTCCTCCACATTTCCCTATTTCCCTCAAAACTTACGTCTTCATCATTATTCCCATCTTTCCCGTCTCACTTCCACCGGTTATGGTAGCTACCCGAGCTCAAGCAACCGGAATAAAAAGGAACAAAAGGAACTGACTCCGACCCATACGTCTTCGACTCACCGGCCCTCATCGGCTTCCGAATCACCGGCCATCGAAATGCAGAGCCATAGCATGCCGCTTCTCGCGCCTGCTCCTCACCTCATCCTAGACATCCATCCCCTGCGCACTATTCCACCACCACCTACCATGGTGAAGGAAAAGATAGCGAAACCGAGACCGGCTACGGTGACGTCTCCAACGAAACCACCCTATTCGACCTCTGCAACCACCAGCGCATCAACATCTGAGACGATGAAGGTAATGTAGGATCTGGAATGGCACCAAGAGGGGGGGTGAATTGGTATTTTAAAACTTTTGTTCTTCTTAACTTAATCTAGATGTGTTGTGTTCAGCGCAAGCAAACATATATGAATGTAAAACACAAATAGAGAGAGAGAGAAGAGTAAAGAGAAGAACAAACACAAGAACAAACGCAAGGTTTGTTATCGAGGTTCGGCCGA
>LTAE01006909.1:10124-24079 GCA_001647135.1 Pontederia paniculata
AAGTTTGTATGCCTGAATAAGTTTGTATGCCGAGCAAGTTTGTATTACGTACAAGTATGTGTTATAGTGTTTATACTTACAAGTTATGGATTTATGTTTCTACTTGTTTTATTTCTATATACAAAGCTTGTGTTTATACGAAATGATTTTGCCTAAATGTCATTGCCAACAAGAAGCAATCATAACAACATCTTGGACAATGCATAATCCTGGGCGAAGGTTTTACGATTGTCAATTTTATGGAGTGAGTTTAAAAATGTGATAGTGAAATTGTACTCGATATTAACTTTTAATTTAAACAATAATGTTAATGATGCAATATTTTTTTTAATCTTGTAGAAACCAGGAGCATGTAGGTACTTCAGGTGGATGGATCCAAACTTTGAACCTTGACATACTCAAGTGATCAATGGATTATTGCGAACCATCAATAGGTTGGAAGGTGAAAGAGAAATTGAAGATGAAATTAGGATCCAAAGGAATGTGATGAACTTATTTTGCAAATTTCTTGTTATCGTGGTTTTTCTTGTATTCATGTTGGTCATTTTTATATGAAACGAAATGGTTGTAGTTCTAATTTTGTGGTTGTATCTTTAATTTTATGTTTCGAACATCATGTTTCGAAATTTAAACTTTGTGATAAGATGAACATCATTTGATTTTGGAGCACTTGAGTGATCAGTCATTTCTTTGTAAGAATGGTGATTGAAATGTTTCCTCCTTTTGTTGTTCATAATGGTGATTGAAATGTTTCCTCCTTTTGCTGCAACGACATTTGGATAATCATCAATGCCTCTGTTTACTGAATGCATAATGCCTCACACTATATGTCTAATTGTTTCCACCATTTAGTATGCCATTGCAGTTCTGCGTTAATTTTAACTAACAAAAGTTTGGGCACATGACAATGAAACTATAGAGCAACAATAAACAAATCTTGAGTAAAATATTCAGCGTTTGAATCAAGTTTTCCACATCTTATTAGAAGATTTATAGTTAAGCAAAAGAAATATCTGCATTATGCTCGAATAGTTAATCCCTGTCAGATTATTGCTCAAAAGAAATATCGCCAATTTCTGTTTACACTGAAAGAATATTGACCGTGCTATAAACTCTTGGAGAACATAATAGGTATAGTAATTCTCTTGTGCTCCGGGGAATCACCTCACAAATTTAATTAATTATCACTTACTGAGTATTTTTTAAAATTTGGGTTCTGAAGATAACATCATTATTTTTATCCATTTTTAAAAGGAAATTATAATTTAATTTTTGGTAGACATGCAACATAAACACAAGAGAATTCTATTACTGTTAATAGATGATATTGTTGGTCTCTGTTCCGACATAACCTCTCAAATGCAAGTTCTCAATTTTCTCCAGCTTTCAGTATAAGAACATAGACCACAGAAGTTGAATGAACATAGAAATTGTATAAAGACAAGGATCCACAGAAAGAATTCTACTTGAGCATTGTACTAATTTCAAACAAATTTTACCAAGTATTATATCAACAAAATTTCCACCTGTTTGTACATCACTTCGACACCTGTTTGCTAAAAAGATTGTACAAATACGTGGGCTAAGACATTAAAAGAAGCCAGCGAGAAGCAGATTTATTCGTGATATATGAACATTGTCGGGCAAATGACTACGACATAAATAGAATGACTATCAAATCGTAGCAGGATTTTCCATTCTTTTTTTTTCTTTGCAATGCCATCTAGTGAAATTCCTATATGTTGCTTTTAGTTTCATCAGTGCAGCTTCTTAATATTGTTGACCGCTTGGTGGGGCTTTTGTGGTTCAACCGGAAGTACTTGATCCCGATGACGTCGCCAATTTTGCTGATAACCTAAAAGTTGGCACAACAGAAGGCTTAACAGATAAAAAACACACACACTAGTAAGCAATAATAAACTTCAAACTATTCCCATAATCGAAAATAATTAAATATCATGAAACCTCCAAGCCCTTTATTAGGTCCTCTCTGGTGTGAGAAGCTGATATGCAGATGCGAGCCCTGGCAAGCAGCAATGGTGTCGCAGGGAATGCTACAGTTACAACTGCAACCTACAAAATATCAACATTTCACATGTTTATACAACTATTCAAAGCAAATAAACCAAAACATTTTTTTTTGCTCTGCAAGATTGAAAATGCTAGGCAGTATGAGGCTTTCTGCTGACTTATGCTCATACAGAAATGCTCGCTTGAAGGTTACACTTAAATAGTTGCAAACTAGCTTTAACATTTTGCAAGAAAAAAAAAATTGCCGGTCATATTAATATGTTAATTTTAGGAAGCATATTAAAATGTCGCTGCTACATCCTTCAAGGGAAAAAAAAAGATTAAGCTTGAGCTGAAACAAAGATGATGAACTAACAATGAGGATTTCCATATCTCTTGGAGGTCTGGTTATCTATGTCAGCAATTATTCAAGTACTAAAGAACTGGTTAGAATAATTGTGAGTATGTTACATTGTTTCTCAAACACTCTCGAGAGAAAGCAAGGATCTTTG
Source organism: Pontederia paniculata (assembly GCA_001647135.1). Lineage (NCBI taxonomy): Eukaryota > Viridiplantae > Streptophyta > Magnoliopsida > Commelinales > Pontederiaceae > Pontederia > Pontederia paniculata. The sequence goes on from LTAE01006909.1 coordinate 12,647, forward strand.
CTGGGTTAAAAGCATTATAGGCATGACTGGTGAATCATTGTCACCAAGAACCTCAATTACTATTTTCACGAATTTGTGCAAGTTTCCAAGCACCTGGAATAATAAAAATCATTGTGAGAAGGCGATACCTTTAGAATTCTAATGGGAAAACAAAGTGGAGACAAAAGAAGTCTTGGATTGAATAAAGTGTACCTCTATTTGATCCATCTTCTCCAAGAATAACCTTAAGCTCAGAGATAACTTGCTGAACAGCAGGTGGTGACATTGAAGTTGCATATAAATGTGCTGGACAAGTTTGCTTAAGATATTGAATAATCTCCTGAAAAGAAATAAATGTTTAGCATGAGCAAACACTTCATGGCTTTGTTGTTTCCAGAAGGAACAACTAATTAGCAATCAAGACTCGAGAAGTTTAAACCACCTCTGATGCTGCAATATAGCCTCAGCAAGATCCAAAAGACTTTGTATCCACACCAAGAAGCTCACAGACCCCTCTACCTGATTTGCCAACTGCTCCAATGCTATGAGCCTCATCTAAATATGTGTATGCCTGCTCAATAGGTAAATAAATCATTCAGGCATCAAAAATTCATTTGATCATCAAATGATCCCATGAAATTTCTTCTTATTCGTGAACAATAAAATCCCATTAGATTTCAAAGCACATATTACTAGTCTTCAGGAAATGCAAAATTATTCTCCACATAAGCATAACTAAAAAGATTGAAGACGCGACAAGATGTCTCTTAATGCAGTCCAACCTTATACTTTTTGCAGACAGCTATAATCTCTGGCAGCTTGCAAAGCTCCCCTTCCATGCTATATATTCCTTCAACAATGACAATTATCTTTTTCCATGGTCTATGTGTACTTGGCTGTCCCTCAGCAATCTGTTCTCTCAGTACCTCTTCCAAGTGTTGTGCATCTATAATCAATAGCATAAGAAAGGAATAAGTTCAAGACAATCTATGTTACTAAAAATGATTGCAAATTAAAAGTATCAAACTTACTATTATGCTGGAAAACCCACAAAGGGAAGCTAAAAATTCTCAGTCTCACGTTTGTATAACTTCCTTATTGATACCCAGGCAAAGTCCTTTAAATTTGCAACCATTGCTTCAAAACCTGAGGATTTCCTCCTTGTTAACAACTCAAGAAGGACAACTCCAAACCTACTGTGATCCATATATAGAAGTAAATGGCTGCAGAGTCAACATTTCAAGAAAATGGCTACACGAAACCAAAATTTCAAGAAACCAGCTACAAAGTCAACAATTGTGTCAAAATGACCAAAATGATCACTGAAGAGTCTTTAAATGAATTCTTTAAATAAATTCCAAAATGAATTCTATAAATGTAAACTTCAGCAATCTCATTAATTCCAAAATGATGTCCTAGATACCCCTGCATAGAAAATTAAACAATAATGTTAGCATATCATTGGACACTAAAAATCAAATACTGAATAAATGTCAGAAACACTACCTCTTTGAAATAATGGAGGAAGATAAGATTCAGATGTCAATGTATACCAAAACACTACCTCCAGCTCTAAATGTATGTATCCTTCAAGAAGCTTCTTTCATCTGCATTTAAGTGCAATTACATCAACATTTAAAGAACTCCACCAAACAAGCTAAAAGTTTTGAGTCAAATGTTACCTTCAACAACGGACAATTTCTTTTATCATGACTTTTTCCTCCACAATTTCCACTTCTCTTTTGGGACATAGAAATTTCAACGCTAGATTTAATTCTTCCAACATTTCTTGATCTACCCTTAGCCTTGACCCGAATTGGATCACGTATAGTGAATTGTGAATTTTGTAAGTGGATAGAATTTGGTTGACTTGAAAAAAGTTGACTATTATTTGATTGACTTTCAAGAACTTGGCTAGTACGTGGTTGACTTGCATCCACAACTTCATTTGCAACATGGAAGGCCCTAAATTTCTTTATAATATCATCTACAATTGGGGCCCCAAATTGTAAGTGTCGAGCTGAAATCAAACCCATTTCTTCTATTTTCCAAAGATTACTTTGTCATGCCAATTTTTGAATAGGAGTAATAGAATCTGTAAATGATGATGTGTCATCATAATTTGCACGTGCATTTAAATATCTAGCATTAGTTGTCCAATGACGAAGGACATATTGCTCTGGTAAAATTCCCACTCCTTTCTTATGGAGAACTCATAAAATATGGCAACAAAAGATTCCTTCTTGTTCGAACTTATTGCAAGAACACTTTATCAAAATGTTTTCATACCGACTAAACTCAACTATATTCATGCCTTCATCCACACTTTGTATTGGATATACTGAGTATACTGATTTCTCTGTATGTTTGGAAATTTTGTGCGCATACAACTTCAAGGCATGTGCATATTCTTTTTGGAACTTACAGAAAACATTATACGTATATATATTTGCAGCATGAACCTCTAATGGATTATTGATAATGAAAGCAGACAAAACATTCATAGTATGAAAATCTTCTCATTCTTCAACTCCACGATGAGTTTCAATTGCTTTATCATATTATTGTACAAAATCAGATAGTGATGTGTTTGCATTAACAAATCCATCAAAGAATGCATTAATACTTTCTGCTCTCTGGGTCGTACGCATACCTGCAGTAAAAAGAGATTTAAAATACAAGGGGACCATTGTTTGCGCTTGTTATACATAATCTCTAGCTAATGACCATTAGGGATATCATATCATTGCTTTAAAGAAAGCCAACCCTCTTCAAACTCATCAACACTAACTGATTTATAAAGCCATATATTATAATCTTGAGCGAAATTGTCCCGTGCATATAAATCTTGAAGATGAATCATTGCATTCTTTCCAATATGCTAGGAGCAAAAAATATGCTTAGTATGAGGAAAAACCTTACGTATAGCATTTCCTATTGCAATATCTTGATCAGCAATAATGCACATAGGGTGTTTTCCATTCATGCATTCAGACCATTTTTTGAACAACCATATAAATGTCTCTTCAGTCTCATCCGCAAGTAACGCACAACCAAATAAGCAAGACCTCCTATGATTATTAATTCCTGTAAAGGGAGCAAATGGCATTCTTACATTGTTGGTCCTATATGTTGTATCAAACACGATAACATTACCAAATATTATATAACTATCTCTTGACCTACCGTCAGCCCAGAAAAAGTTCATTATAGTGCCATTTGCATCCAACTCCCATCTATGAAAAAAAACGTGGATAAACATTTATCTTACTTTGAAAATAAGATATGATACTAAGACATTCTGTACCAAAATTGTTTTTTCTTATTGTCCTCAAATGATCAATACAATCTTGTGCTGTAATGAGTGGTGCGCCAGACATATTTAGTGTTTTGGCTATTTTAGATGGACCCATACCATATCCATATAGTTTCTCAATAGTTTCTTTGGAGGTATCTGAGAACATTTTCTGTGAACGATGATATTTTATCTTCGAAGGACTTGTCAAAGGATGATTATGTTGTTCATGAAATTTTCTTATCTCCCACTTTCCATCCTTTATTTTAGCAACATATAAATGAGCTTGACAGTCATCTCTAATATGCCTTCGTTGCTTGAATTCCTTTTCATTGCTTTGCTCCAAATTCATGTGACCTTGTTTAGAACATACAAAATGCCTATTTATAATATGTCCCGTGCTCTTGGACTTATGTGTAGCATACTTTCTAACAGAAAATCCTATTATTCTAGCATACATATTATAATAATCGTACGCCTCATTATCATTATCAAATGTCATGCCAACTGACGGTTTAGGTAGCTCAAAAGATTTGACATAACTATGATGTTCAGAAACTTCCAAATTCATCTCCTCATTATTTCCTTCTTCAATATCCTCATTGACTAGCTCCTCATGAACTCTTTCTTCCATATTTTCATCCTCTTCAATAAATAAATCTTGAGTTGGTTCAAGTTCTTCAATGCCTTCATGGAGAGACTGTGAACTATTTGCATCCATGTCCATAAATAAATTATGTAGCTAGAAGCCTAAAACAAAACAAAATAAAAGATAAACAAGGTTGACAAAATACTTTAAAATAAAAGAAATATGAACATGGTGTAAAATCAATGGAGTTTGTCATAAAGACAACATAAAATTTAACTTCAAACATTTTGTCCTAAAGTTATGAGTTACATTTATATAATTGTCAACTCTAAAGATTAAACCAACAAATCTAAATATGATAACTAACTCTAACTATAAACATGCAAGCAAACATAAAATCAACTATTGTTGCAATACGAGGGATAGTAAATAATTGATGTAATAGTTGTAACTATATTCACATTTTACCAATCTGGAGAGATGGAGAGAGCAGTAGCGGTGGGCGGCAGTAGTAGTAACGGACGGCGGCAACACAGGGGGCAGCAGCGGCAACGCAGGGGGAGCAGCGGCAGTGCAAAGGGCAGCAGCAGAGGGCAGCAGCAACAGGCGGCAGCAACGACAACAGCAGGCAACGTCGAGGAGTTCAGCGCAGATGGTAGGCAGCAGCGCAGGGGTTCAGTGCAAGGGTTTAGAAAACCTTCTCAATTAGATCCAAAACATATTGATTGTCAACAAACTCAATATAACTCCAATCAATTTCCTCCTTCGTGTACTCCTCTTGCTCCATCTTAAAGACATGATGAAAAATCACAATTATGAATGTAAGGTGTATGAAAATAAATATTCAAATTAATCAGCTATCCCACATCTTAGCGTCAGCGCAGGGGGGAGCAGCGACAGTGCAAGGGGCAGCAGCAGCAACGCAGGGGGCAGCAGCAGCACAAGGAGCAGCAGCAGTAGGCGGCAGCTGCGACAACAGCAGGCAACGTCGGCTGCCGAAGGGGGCGCTAGAGATCGCAGGCGATGGAGGGCACACAAATAGTAGGCGGCAGCGGCAGCGCATGCAGCAGCAGGCGCCGAGGGGGCGGGGCACGCAGTAGCAGCAGGGGGCAGAAGCAGATTGTGGCGGCAGCAAAGCAAGGGTCCAAGCAGAAGACGACGCGGGGAGAGAGATCGTGTTCCTCTCGTGGTCGAAACAGAAGACAGCGGCAACAAACGAGATCGTGAGGGGAGAGAGAGAGAGAGATCACAAGCACAGCACTCGAGATCGTGAGGGGAGCGCTCGCGAGGAGAGATAGATCGCAAGAGCGTCGGCGGCGAGATCGCGAGGTGAGAGAGATCGCGAGCGCAGCAGAACGGAGGAAATCGCGAGCGGGAGAAAAATTTGGGGAAGAGGAAATGGGGTTTTCACACGTAGCGAACCGGAAGATCTGGATGAACCGGCCGAACCGACAATAAACCGCGCCTTTTATTTTGATTCGTCGATCTGAGATCAAACGACCAATATTAGTTGGTAGTAAATTCAGACCAGATGAGGTGATAGTATATATATTAAATCCTTTTCTAAAATATAGTTAAAACAGTTTACACAAAGATATTTCTTTTGTAAATTAAAGTTCCAATGACTTTGAATCACAAATATAAAATTTAAAATATATTTGTATAGATGATTGACATATGCGACCTAGGTTACACTTGTCGCCACTAAATAGTTTATCCCAGATTGTTTCTTTACTGTTGAAAAAATACGGGAATAAGTACATCATCCCATTTGATTCAACCTCCATTGTAAGATGATAATGTAATAATAAAAAATAGTGTACCCATTGCTCCCAAGAACCCAACCAACCACATAAAAATCCATTTTCCCGCTCCCCTCTCTCTCATTCTAAATTTCATGCTTTCAAACATTGTTTATATCACTAACTGTTCAAGTGAAGAACATCAGCTCCCTCTTTTTGAAAAATCTGCTATAGACGATGAAGGAGATGGTTTGGAAGAGATAAGAAGGAGACAAAAGGAAGAAGAGGATATTAAGAGAGGAAGGAGATGACGATAAATTAAACTTTCAAATAGGTATGTAAGGGATATCAAAATCTCTCTTATTTAATTGTTATAAAGTAGATGAGGTTTCTGATAAATGTTACTATAAAGTAAATGGGATTTATGAACTCATAGAGATGTTATGGTTGATTAAAGAGTATCAACATATTATGATTCTGTCCAAATTCATAGGTTTTCTTGGAGATCATTTTGACTAGGCTAAAGTAATTCAAAAATTATGCATATTATATTAAAGCGTAGACCTTGAAGTCTAAGTTGTAAAGCAATTGATTTAACTTCAATTTGAATTATATTGAAGCAGTTATGGCCAGAATATTAAGACACTATCAATCTCTCTCGAACTCTATTATGACTAAATTGTATAATACATAGTAAATCAAGGAGGAGGATAGGAAACATTGCAGCAAGAATAGGAAGAAGGAGAAGAAACATTAGATTGACAAAGAAGAAGAAGCTAAACTGAAGGAAGAGAGAAATGAGGGCAAAATAAAAAGAGGTATGTAAATGAGGATCCTCTCCTTCTCTTAAATTTCTATGTTCAAATGGAATGGATAGATCATCTGAAGGAGAAAGAACTAGGAGAAAACTCGGATTATAGGTTAGATCTTATTGTATGTGAATGACCCATGATGATGTTGAGTTGGTATTATAATATGTGAACACCCTATGCATGTTAGGTGTTTGATGATATGCTTCATTGACTAATAGTGATGGTTTCTATTACAACTTGGTAGATCTTATATATGTACATATTGTTACATTCAAGATGTGCTATGTTGTACTTTTAAATAAAAAGTTTAAAAAAAATATCTTGGAATCGTTACCCTATGATAATGATCGTGATGTAAACAAATAGACTCAAATTAGCGAGGATCAATGTCTTACTACAGCTTGACCATAGTGAGACAAGACTCGCTATGATGATCCGTAGCGAGGTCTCCTAAATCGTAGTGAGCGCAGTTCGGTCGTAGCGAGCATTTTCTCGATAGTAGCGAGTGGTTTCAAGTCGTAGCGACCTTGGTGATCGTAACACACCATGATGAACGTACCGCATTGTTAACAAAATTCTTAGAAAATGAATAGTGTTTGATTACGCTTTATACAATGCATCCCTACGGTCCAACCATAGTGCGACTCCCCTAACCATAGGGCATCTAAAATCGACTGTAGCGACCAAATGCTGCCCTTAACGGGCATGAAATGATTGTAGTCGCCCTATGTTTAAAGGATATATTTCTATTTAAGAGTATGACTATGATGTTTATGCTCCTTGATTTATATATTGCAAACACCTGATACGATAAGCATGTTCAGTCTTAAATAAGGCTTAAAAGATACAAAATGTGATGCTTGTAATGTTACTTGATGCTTAAAATCAAAAAGATGAATTAGGATTAATTTTAATGCATCACTAAAGGAGGAGTAATTTTTTCCATCAAGAATAGTGTTGTACTTATTAGAAAGTAAAATTTTCACCAGACATGGTGTTGTAATTCCCAAGGCTCAAAGAGGGGCGATGTGTGGTATGATCAACCAAAGATGGTGTTGTATCAAAATCCCCAAACATGTGACGCGAGGACGATTTATGAGAAGTTAAAATATTGACTTCTAAGATGTCATACGATAAGAAGATGAAAGATGAAGAAGACAACATGAATGATAAAGTTAAGCCAAAAGGCTATGTGCATTGAAAGTCAATGCAAATATGATATTCATGTCTAAAGAAGCATTATATTGATAATGCTAAGTATATGGTGCATTATATCGATAATGTCAAAATGATGTTTATATGCATGACATATAGGTCTTTGTATATACGAGTGATATGATTCACCCATTGTTCGACCTTTACATACTCTAATGGGATGGATGTCCCCTACTTCTAGATCTTGCATGTGAGAAGTAATTATGATGCTGATATGAGGATGACACTACTAATGATGACTAATGCATATGGTTAAGTATGGATTAAGTCTTAGAGTCAGGTCAAATTATCCTTTTCCTTCTTTCATATTTTAAAGATCGTGTATCACCTTCAGGCAAGCTTATGTATGCCTCTTTGAAATTAAGTGACCTTTATGGACAATGTATCTAAAGTTGAGTTTAATGTCAAGTTCTTGAATCATGTTTCCTATTAATCAAGTTTGATGTTTTCCGCCCTTTTGTTCATATGTCAAGATCTTTTAAGTCCGCTGATTTTCTCCTATGTCGATATTATCTCTTTTGTAATATTCTTATTTCTCATGTTTTGACCATGATTGTCAATGGTCAAGTCAAGGTTTATTATCTCGTAGAGTTTCAAAAAATTATTTCGAGCACGTGGCAGATGTCGATTCGTCCGCATGGCAGAGTGCATTTTCAAGGCGTTACAGATCATGTCTCCAAGGATTGAAGGAAGAAACAAATATAAAATCTTACACTTGCTTATCATTCATCTTGCAAGTGACTGAAGTTATATTTTGGGCATAATAAGGTCGGCCAAAGTTCAAAATAGTTGGCCCTTATGCTAGCTAGGTCAAATAAAAGAGGTGAAACCTACGCCAATGACTCGAGTGTGGCAAATAAGGGCGGACCTAGGACCCAAGAGTTTAATTAATGCAAAATTGACAAATCTTAACAAAATTTTCATATATTTAGAAAATATATTAAAATAGCTAAAGAGTTTGATAACACAAAACATTTAATAGTTGTATGCATGCAATAAAATATTCAAAATTTTATGTTCTAGATATTTTGAATAGTCAACTCGTTAACAAATAAAATATCTCAATGTTTATTGTGTAAAAATCTCTGATAGCAAGACAAGTAAAATCCATGATAAAATTGTTAATTACATTTTGATAAAAGGATACTAACTACATTCCAAACAAAATATAAATCATCACGAGAGATATTAATTAATGAAATTTAACAAAATAGAATAATCTTAACATATTTATTTAAATGCAAAAAAATTATCATCCAATGCTTCTCTTCTATCTTTCAATACACTTTGTTCTTGAATAAAGATGAGAGAAAAAGTTTTGAAAGATGAAAATTTTAAAGAGTTTCAAAAGGAGCTAAATCTTCGGAGAGAAAGTGAGAAGATAAATTTCTAAGGAGAAAAAATATAAAAGGTAAAGAAGTTAAAGTAGTTGTGAAAAATCAATTAATAAATTTTACCAAAATTGTAGAAAAAATAGTTATGAAAGTTATTTAATAATTTTTTTTCTTTAACAGAGTTTTAAATAGGCGGGTTTGTTCAAATTTCTTATTAAGATAAATATATCATATTAATTACTAGTACCAATTTGTAATATCTGATATTTTAATAAGGTTAATTCACCCCATAATAAGCCATGTAGGCCCGCCCATAGTGGCAATGGTGGGAACATGTTTCTTTCGATTTCAGAGAGTACAAGATGGAAATTCCATGACTACTAGACATTCGGATACAACAATGAACAAGATGTGGGGTGTGGTAATAACTCAATGAGAACAAATTGACTCATACAGAAGTGTTTCAAGTCAAAGAAGCCAAAACAAAGTAATTACATAAATGATAAAGATAACAAAATGAAATGAAATATAATCAATGGAAGTAAATAATCTAGACTATTTGGAGCAATATTTCTTAATATTAGTCAATAACAATCATGGGGTGCCAAAAATTTGATGCATGTTGTGTTATGGTTTAGCTTATGGTTGTGATAGAAGATGTAACACCACGGACTGTTTCGTGGCCAACACTGTCCTTGTTGGTGCACAACACGGTCCATGTTGGGACATGTGATAGTCCAAGATTTTAAATTCAAATAATAGTCTGGGATTTAAATATAATAATAATATTTTAACTAGTTAATTTTGTGATTAAATGAATAAATAGAGTTTGAGGAGAATTAAAACTAAGAAAAACCCTAATCCTATATCTATAAATAGACATAAGAGGAGAGGATATTTTCATTATTCTCTTTCTCTTGCCCTAGCCACCATAGTTCTCTCCCTCTCTTCTCTCTTCCTCTCTCACCAAGTGCTTAAGTAAGGTTCCTCTCTCCCATGGTTCTCTCTCTCTCTCTCTCTCTCTCTCTCTCTCTCTCTCTCTCCTTATGTCAAATCTATAGGAGAACATGAAGGAGATCTGTAGCAGCACGCGGAGCAAGAAGGAGAAGGCACAAAGAAGAGTAGAATCAATATAAATTGCATGCTAGGATTCATGCTAGGTGATTATGATTTAATATGATTATTAGGTTGTTTAATACATGATTAATTTACTAAAAGAATAATTAATTAGGCCAGGATTTATTTAATATTTTCTATGAAATAATTATTATTTTAATTAAGATGATGGTGATGAAACACGGACTGCGTCCCCTCCGATGCGACCCTCGTCCATCGAGATGATGTCGCGCCGTCAGCGCGTATCTGACTATGTTGGCGGGACACAGTCTGTGTCAACCCTAGACACGGCCAACATCCACCAACATGAACTTGTTATGCTAGGACATGGTCTGAGCCCTCCTTGGACACGACCACGTCCTTGGCAGGAACCTTACCACCGGTCGTTTTGACGGACATGACGGATCGCCGAACACGGCTTACATCACCCTGACATATGGCACATATTCGGATTAAAAAAAATAATATTGAAAGAAGATTTAACAATGCCCGCATTGAACCGAACACTATCCATGTCGGTCGAAGAAGATGAACATGAACCCTAAAATGTTATGTCATGAAAACGTCCTTATTTAATGATGGATACGACCCGTGTTGCCCTAATGCGTTGACCAACATATTTTAGTGAAGAAAATGGATGATACACAACCCGCATCGAAGAACGGACACGACTGAGAAGTGACACGCGTCCTAAGAGGTTTATTTCATAACGATGGAACACGAATCGTGTCTTCACCCGACACGACCTACGTAGACTCGCCGAAAATGGTCTGTTGTCGAGCTTGAAACCAGCACCGAACACGAACCATGTTCTTGTCCGACACAACTCGTATCGGCGCCGCTGGATTGCTAAATAATGATTTTTAAATGCAAAACTGAATAGTTTATTCTCTAATGATTAAGGATTAAGTATGTGGACAAGATAAAGGACAATCATGCTTCACCTAAATTAAATATTGAGGTCGCCATATATTGTTAAAGTATTGGGAGCACAATGATGTTAAACATAGGATGAGTAGGGCAGTTGCCACTCAGTTCTTGTTTCTTGGATCCTCCCCACCCTGCAACGAAAGGATCTCTCAAGCATCTGACACATGCACTTTACAACATATTTTAGGGTCTTCATTAGGCATTATTCTGAGTCATTTCCACATTGCATGCATCTATTTTCTACGTTATTTGATTATATTCTTCCAAGTCCGAAATCTACTCTTGTTTGGTGTATTTTTGTAGGAAATCACGTGGATAGGCAGAAGAAGCATCGAAATCTCTCAAAATTGCAAAGGAGCATCATCACAAGAGAAAACAAATCTCGGACTCCATCACGGGCCGTGACCACAAGTTACGGGCC
>LTAE01006910.1:0-24073 GCA_001647135.1 Pontederia paniculata
TTGATATGGTTCAAATAATTTGATAATCATTAGTTTGCAATGTTTTAATTAGATTTTTCTTTTACTAAGGATTTTGAAACTGTTGAAGATTTGTAATTGTTATAGTCGATATTGAGTCATTATTGATCCACGACTTATCGTCGTCGATCATGATTCATCATTATATGTTTCAACATTTTTACGAGCCCTAATTCGTTATTGACGACTATGGAATCATTGTCAATCTTCAATGCACGTCATTCATTGATGATTCTTTGTTAATCATCATTGTTTGGGATTCACCATCTTTCAGAATGTGTAGTCAACTCCTAACTTGCTTCCAATTATGAAGTTTCAATCAATATGAGTGATTAACTTATCATCATCATTCTGATATGGTCACTAAGAAATTCATTGTTACCGACCTCAGTACATCACTGACTTAGGAGTTCAAATGATTGTATAGGAAGTTCATTGAAAGATGTATCAGAGTGAGTCCTCCTCCGGTCATGAATTGAGAGCATAGACCAGACAATAGAGTTTGTTGCCTTGGTGAGGTGGTTAGAATCTAAGCGAAAGAACGATTGGAGAGGGACGCCTTTCCGATCCTCGACCGCGAGCTCAAACCAACAGCTCACCTTTGCTACCAATCAGAGAAAAGAAGTCAATTGTACTCCTTAATTCCATCAATGCTTGCATTCTCATCCCTATTTTTTAGGGACGAATGATAATGTATGACCCGTGATTGCACAATGATAGGTGAATTAACAACTCAAGAGAGTGATGATATATTTGATATAGTAGTCCTCCACTATCCAACATGCCATGTTAAATAGTTTAAGTAACTTCTTAGCTCCTTGCTTCCTGAGAGCTTGTTATAATTACCCTTTTATGATTTTAGATTGAAATGAATATTCTCTAGCAAGTGATGAGCAAGTACTCTTGGGTTGGTGTCTTACTTGATATGGGTCCGGATGTGCTCATAATATGGAATGATATGGATGATTGACTCCTTTTATCTAGTGTTCCCTTTCTTTTGAGATATTGCGACTTACGTACATGTTGGTATTTTGTCCAATATCAATATGACGCATAGGTCTTGCAGAAAGTTAAAGAAAAGTTATGATGTAGCTTATTCTTCATGCACAACTCCCACGCCTATAGTCAGGGGCGGCGGCAAGTGCCTGCCTGCGCATGCACCTGCAGGCACAGGAATTTGTTAACCTATGTATATATTTCTAGCCTTACCGTCTATCACATCCGCTCACATATTTTAGTGGTAGGCGAAGCTTGGATGCTGCACATTTGCTAGGGTTCGAATTCTTTGGCTGACAGTTTTTTTTTGTTGTTGAGCTATTTTTTGTTGTTTTAACTTGTATACTCATGTGACCAAATTTATTTATTTATTGTTTTAACTTTATACTCGGATGACTATGTAACCGAACTTATTTTTCTTAAAACAGTTAATCAATTTTATTTTTCTTATATTAATTTTCTTTCCTATTATAATATCTTATTTTTTTGTTAGAATCTTTTAAAGTTGTCTTTTTATGACTTTGATATTGTAACATCATCCATATAATAATTAATATGTATTAATTTTTTTCTTATTTTAATTTTCTTTCATAATGTGTTATATCAATTTCTAAAAATTATATATAATATCTTGTGTTTAATTATTTTATAATAGTGATATTTTTTTGCTCTCTTCTTTCTCTTGAATTCAATTCATCAATATTTGTCAATAATATAATAAATTTTATTGCTTTCTTTATATTTTTGTTTTCATTATTTTTTATTACTTTCACAAAAGTTTTATATATTTTAATTATTGCGAAATCATTGTTCGCATAATTTATTTTATATTTTAATACATTATTTATTTTCCTATATTTATTTTGATTAATTGTTTACCCAATTTTATTTAATATATTTGATATATTTATATAATATTACGCATTATGTAGTTTAATAATTAGGTTTAGATAGTTATATATTCTTTAACATTAATAATATTTTTATTTTTTTTTTACAAATTTTAACATTCATATAACAGTGAACCCACTAAAAATAATCATGCCTCCGCCACTGCCTATAGTAATGGACCCCCAATTAGTGTAATTATTACATTATCTTTCTAGTGACAGACCAATAATAGAGTAAACTAAGGTTGACAGCCATCATGAAGCCATGTGAGGATATTTTATATGGGGATGAACTTTTATGCCGATTTAAATAATCCCACTAGAAAACTTTATCGCAGAATAATGAGCTTGGGAAAAACTATGATGAAGACAATAATTTTTTTATCTTTTTATAATTAAGATATGTCGATTTCGAGGATGAAATTTCTTTTAAGAGAGGTAGAATGTAATATCCATGACTTAATACATATAAGATTTCATGTGTTCATGTCATATTATATGATTAATATGAATTTATGATAATAGAATTAAGGTAAAAGCTTAAACCTTAATAGTTGGAGTACTCAAGGTGGCAAAATTTCATCTAAGGCATGGAAAGGTGATTTTCAAAAATGTTAAAATTGAGAAAAGTAAAATTCCGGTAATTGTACTTATATGTTCAAGTATTCTTAATGTGATTTTTAATAAATTTTAAGAGAAGATTTAGTTAGGCTAAATAAAGGTGTAAAAATGAAAAATCTGAAAATTTGTCGATTTTATTCTTCAGACCAAAATTTAGATTTTAATTTCTTTAAAATGTATTTTTATAAATATTTTATTTGAATCCAAATGGGGAGTAGTTTCTATTTACATGTAATGTCTTAAGTAAATGAATCATTTACTTAAATGGCATAACATGTAAATAAGAGCAAGTTGAAGGGCAATTCCTATCTACATATTGCAACCGATCTTAAAGTCGGTTGTACATGTCTATATATATAGAGAGAGATACATGGATAAAGCTTGATATCTATATATCTGATTCTTATCCTTCTAACCTTGGGACCAAAATCAAGAGGAAGGATGAACAACCAAGTGCAAGGAACATGTGCTAGCTCTAATCTTGAAGGCTCCTCCACCTAGGTAAGTTGTTAGCTCCTCTCTTATGAATTATTTTTATAAATTTGATTAAAATAAGTTTTCCCTAATCTGCGATGGATCACTTTACCCTTCTTTATGTTGTCATCATGATTTGTTATCCCCAAGATGTAGCACAAGCCCAAACTAAGAAAAGAAGTAGAAGATGATCATTTAGATTATTGTTCAACCACCTTCGGATCCTTCAAACTGGTGAAATTAAATACATGAGTTTCCTTTGAAGTCTACTTTCCACCGTCTTTTGGAATTTCCTCGATCAAAGTTGTATACTAGAGGATATGTATCCTAACTTACGGGCCACTTAGTCTGATCCATGCTATGCATAGGCTAAAATGATAATTCAACTTTAAATATGTTATCTTAGTCATAAGATTTCATCTACGTCTACTTTCTAGGACACCGAGAATCACATAAAAAGGTTATGTATGCTGAGGGTTATAACTCTTCTAATGCAACACTTAGTCTGTCTGTTAACAGAAATGAAATGGTTTATTGCTAAATCTTATATCTTTTGGAACTAATCCATAAATAGAATAATTATGGGATTTATATGGAATAAAGCTAACAAGGTTTGTTTTAGGGAAATATGGTGATTGAACCATTAGTTATGTGTTTTACATTGGGTGTCACTCAATCTGTTATTTTGGAGATTGGAACACATGTTATGCTATAAGGTGCATAGTGTTAAAGTAATGAGACTTTTTAAACACATGTCATGGTTACTGATGTGGGTTATATGAACTCAGCAAAGAATTGAATTGTTTTATTGCAATTATGTTATATGATTAATATGATATGGTGATGCATTTGCATCTTACATAGACATGCATTTGCATTACCCCTGTAGGGTTGACATGCTTACCCCTATAGGTTGAAGTACTTATAGGGCTGATATGATAAATTCTCGGAAGGATGACTCGAGGTTGTTTAGACCTAAGTGTCATATGAACCAAAGTACTACATTGTAATCAGTGGGAGCCACCACTTAAATTCGTAGGGGTCACCTCTAGAATCCATCAACCACTATCCCGACAGGGTTGACATGATATCCCGGAAGGAATGGTACCTCTGGCCAGTTGATGATATGACATGTACATGTATCCATGATATTCATGTTTCTCCATGTTGTAAGTGCAATACGATTATATTATTGTAATATTGTGAGATTGATTATGCATATGATAAAGTACTGGTATTTTTGTTACTTAATATTTCATGATATGCTTAATATTATTTTATTCAAATTGAATATATGATAACACATCACTTATGAGTTTTCAACTTACTGAGTTGTGGTTTGGTCACAATGTTATTTTCAATATTTTTCATATCAGTATACCAGAGTTGTAGTTGTGTTTGGTAATCCTCTTTAGGAATTGAAGTACTTTTGGTCAAGCTATAGATGAGGCTTAGATCTCTCCTTTTGGTTATTTTGTCAAGATGCATGTCTCTCCTCATGATGTATAATTTTGTATAAGGATGTTAGATGCTAAGAAAAAAATGTGTATAATGTGTAAGTATGAATTAGTATGGAATTGCTCTGAGATTAATATATATGCTCCTTGTGTTATGATTACATTTATGATACTATCCATGTGAGATACAAAATGAATTATAGCATGCTTCTGTCGTATTATATTTGATCGATCGTAATAGGTCACGGTTTATGGATCAAACCAAGATTTGAACCGGGGTCGTGACATGTTTAGAAATACGAAATTAATTTTTTTGTCCACAAACAAATTTTAACAACAAATAAATAAATATGTTAATATATATATATATATATATATTGATATATTTTTTTATTAAAATATTTACTCACTGGTAGATTTTAATGATCATAAGTTTCTATTTTGATATTAATTGCATTGTTAAACATATGAGTGCTTTTGATGTGCCTATGCGTACATGATTTCACAATAATTGAACAAATTGAAATGCACTCATTTGATTTATTAAAAGTTGTAGTATTCGTCATTATTATATATTATGAAGTTAGCGAGAGCAAAAATTGATGTTTTGATATTTGATGACAAATTTGTTTTAAATGATAGTTTTGTTATTATATGAAATGAAAGAAGTTTCATGAATAAAAAAACTTTCGCTACCTGTGGTAACTGAATTTTGAAAATAAATTATATAAGGGGGAATAAATAATTAATTATGAAATTGTGTTAACTCATAAAATTAATTATGATACCGACTAATCTAACAATAAATAATTGATTCTTTACATTGTAAACAAGGACGAACCCAAGTACATACCCCACTGTTTTCTTAGTGTTATTATAATAACACAGCATATTTACAAATTACAATTTTGTATGAATTTGGCCCATTCTTAATTGTCAAATAATAATTTTAGCTAATAAAAATAAGTGATTATTACCAAATTGATTAATATTACATTATATTTATTTCTTATTGATATTTGATATATGATTTAGTATGAGAAGAGGATAAACTTTTAAAAAAAATGAAACTTTTTTGTTGTACTGAAATATATGATAATATTTTGTTAATTAAAAAGTAGTGATATATAAATTTATTTTTTAAAAACTCCCCATCCCCCAATAGTTTTTATTGCTACTGTTGTTAATTATAAATAGAGCATGATATGCACACTCATTTTTCTCGTGTAGAATTATATATATAAGCTTATTTCTTGTCAAGAAGATTAAATTATTTGGTTGAAAACATGTATATGTCCAAATCTATACTAATGATTCATAAAAGTCAGACAACTCCTAGCCACTACATTATAACGATTCTTCCACATCGACAAACTATAACACTTTTTATCGATGTTCCATGCAATTTGAGACCTCGCCACATTCTTGGGAATTATAACACGAGTTTTATTTTACCATCACTATCTTTCCTAAGCAACAATTTAATTAATATGTTTTCCCGTGAAACGAGCGACAATTATTATACAATAGAATGATAATGACAGCAAAAATGACTTAAACGTTGATGAATCAAAGTGGATAAAAAAATGAGGTGGGGTCGTTAATTGTTCCATGCAGGTCGGTACTGATATTTCCGTGAATTAATACATAAAATCCATGGCGCCGTTGTATATATGTTGGACTTTGATCAAAATCCACCCATAATAATGTTTAAATTAAAATCTCATAATTATACATAATGATTTGAAGATTTTTCGGTAAAAAAAATATCATATTTACTTTCTATAAATAGACATAATGATCAAGAGAAGAACACAAAAGAGAAAGTAAAAAAAGTGCTAAAAAATTTACATAAGTGAAAATTTAAGCAGTGAATAAAAAAATTATTTTTTTATGATTAATTTATAAAAGTGGTGATATAAAAAATTAATTTATTTTGCTTTCGTTTTTATAATTTTGGTATAAAATTTACTTTAAAAAATTTTGAATTGTGAGGAGAAATCATCAATTGACTCGGTTGCAGATGTGCTCGTCAAAATAAAAGTAAGTTCCAACTGAAAATTTCTAAATTGATAAGAAAAAATGAACAAAAAATATTATAGATAATTTAAACTTTCAAAAAATAATCACATATGAATTATTTTTAATAGGGCTATTTTATTTTCCCTTTTGAATTATAGTGAAAATTTAAATCTATTCTTAAATTATAAATTTAAGCAAAAATAAGTTTAATTTTTTTTAAATCGAACAATTTTATCAATGGGTCTATCAAGGAGCTACCGAATCTAAGCCAATGGAATGGATCGACAAGTTATAAGTATGATATTGAATTTAAGAGAGCTAGTAACCCCTTAAATTTTAGCGGTAGAAAGTATTGCTTTCCATTAATATACAAACAAAAACAAGTTGCAACTACATATACTACCATTATAATAACAATTTAAATAATTTAGGGATAAGAAATGGAGAATATTCATATACGGATTATCCTTATAATAAATTCCATTGATCGTTTGAAGTTAATGTAATATAATTCGACAGTTTTCCTTGTGACGCATAGTAATGAAGTTTACACTATGTAAATATGCTGCTGTTATTTTGTCGAAATTCTTTACAAAATTTTAATCATAGCCTCCTAAATTTATTAATGGTTTTCAGATCATGAATCTTAAAATTAGGGACGAAAATGGTACTTTTCTCACGTCTAAAAAAGTAGTTTACAAATTTTGTGTGATATTTTAAGTTAAAAAAGTCATTCTAAAATTATTTAAAAAGAAAATACCGACATTAGTGATTTATGGTTTTTTTCATAACTCAACATTAGCTTGAGACAATCATATTTAAAAATTAATAATAATAATAATATAAATTCATAATATTAAATACTAAATAGCTCACATTTAAATGCATCAAAATAACAATGATCCTAATTTCATATTCAACCACATCAAATTTAAAATACTAGTGCTTAATGCAACTATAAATATTAAATTCAACTTAATAATTTTCACATTCAATTACATCATAAGTTTAAGCCAATAATAGTATTTAGACTAGTTGAAGTTATAATAAAAAGATGTAAGAGTTAAAAACTAATATTTAAGAAAATAAGACGAATATTATACTAAAAAGTTTATAACTGTTTTTTTATTTGGTTGGTGTTGGGCTCCGCTAAGTTTTTAGTGGGACCAAATTTGATCAGTTCTTTTATTTCTTCGAAAATTCAACCTAATTTCATTTGAGATCTAAAGTTTTGATTATTTTTTTTCGAGTTGGATATATTTTTCGATATTGTAGTTTCACCCTACTTAAGAACTCACTATTTTCAAACATTCAATCACAAATATGTTGGTCTTCATATTATAAAGTTAAATGAAATAGACATCCCTAAAAAGTGTAAGAAATATATATTTAATTTTTTCAGGAAAATATTTTGTCTTAATGTTTAAAACAAGGTTCTTAGGCTTAAGATTAAAATATTAAATATTCAATCACTTTCTCTCGTCGGCCGAATATTATGCAATTAGGCACCTGTCGGTAGACAAATATAACTTTAGCTAATATTTTAAAGTTATTTTCATAAATATTTTTCAAACTATTGTGAAATTTTAAATTTAATTCTGAATTATAAAATTAGACAGAAATAGTCTAAATTATTTTTTATTGAATAATTTGATCCAATAATTTGATATTGAATTTATCTAAAATATTTTAATTTATTAAATTACTATTGTATCCTTTTGATTGAAAAATTTATCTCACCCTCTCTTCTCTCTTGCACGCACTCTTCTCTCTCCCACTCTCATTTCTCTCTAACAAGTCTCTCTTCGTTGTGCTTTCCAATGTTTTCATAACCGGATCGGAGATCGAACCGGATGACCAACTGGGTTACGGTTGGATCGATTCGATCGGGTTAAACCGGATTTTATTAAAATAATATTATTTAGAATAATTTATAATATATAGTATAAATTAATATGATATAATATTAATTAAATATTATTTAAATATTATTTATTATATGTTTAAAATATTAGTGCTTATTTAAAATGATGATGATTGATAGATTATTATTATATTTATTTGTTATGTATAGTAAAAAAATCATATTAATTTATTTTTATTTGAATTCACTGTTAATTTGTTTATTTTATTCTATTTTTTAAAATTTTCATCTTCATCCTCTCTATTTATATTAATTCTCTTCCTAAATTTTATCATTCCATTTTATTTTTCCTAGTGTTATTTTTTTTAAATTTCTTGTATTTCTTTCAATATTTTTTGACCTTTGAGTGGAATCATTTCTTAAAGAAATATTTATTATATAAAAGATTAATGCTTATAAAAATGCATGATGATTGATTTATTATTATATATATAATACTAATAATGTTATATTAGTTATTTTACCCAATCTATTACTATTTTTTTCTATTATTTTACTTAAAATTCTTTATTTCAACCTCTTTCCTTTTTTTATTTTCCTTATTTATGCTCCTTCTTTATTTTTCCAATTTTATTCTCACCATTTGTTTTCCTTTTTTCCAATTTTCTTCTCACCAATCATTTTCTTTTTTATAAAATTTAATGCTCACCCAAAACTTATTCTAATTGATATTATTATACTAATAATGCTATATTAATTATTTTAANTTTTCCAATTTTCTTCTCACCAATCATTTTCTTTTTTATAAAATTTAATGCTCACCCAAAACTTATTCTAATTGATATTATTATACTAATAATGCTATATTAATTATTTTAATTAATTATTATTTACTTTCCTGTTTTTTTACATAACTTTCAATTATTATCAAATCTTTCCTTCTTTTTAGTTTCCATTTATTCTCCTCCAACGTTTATTCACATTTCCAAGTTTGCTTTTAATAATTGTTTTCAATTATTTCCTTTTAAACATTTTTTTCTTCCATTTTTGTAATTAGTTTCCATTTTTATTAAAAAAATTTAAATTTGATGTTGAACCCGGTTCTAAACCGGTTCGCCGGTTTTGGCCGGTTCGAACCGGTTCTATCCGATTCAACATCAGTTTTGGTTTTCAACTAAAACCGGACCGGACTAGCTGCCGGTTCGCGGTTGAACCGGCCGGTCCCGTCCGATTTTAATAACATTGGTGCTTTCTCACGTTTCTCATGAGCTTCTCCTACCACCATGACACGTAAACAGATATGAATGCACTGAGACTAAAATATATTTATACAGGGGGAGCTCGAGCATGGGGAGCTCACCACTCGCGTCAACGAGCTCCATACAGAACTCACCATATGCGAGCTCGCACATCGGCGTGTTTATTTCGGAAGGTATACTTATTCAAAGTTGTCGATGTGTTGATGGTTGATCATGCCATAACTTCCATCTACACAATGAATCCCTCTTTTTAGGGTCAACTCTCTTGGATGAACCGCATCCGTTAGTCTCAATGACCCCTTTGGTTAAGCGAAGTTCCGAAAGTGTCGACTCGCTTCCTTCCTTAACCCAAACACACATCTCTAGATCAGTACCTCGGTGGCTTTCCGCCCACCTTCACTCGCAATCCCTAGGATCTTTCTTTATGATACTTACGGATGAGGTTTTGTCATCATTCGCCCGACATGGCCAACTCTCTCAGACAAAACTGTGACGGGCTTAATCTCTCAAGCCGTGATGGCCTTAGCGCTTCTTCACCACAAGAAGGCTAAGCAGCCCAAGTCGCAGCAGAACACTCCTCCTTTGTCAAGGAACTCCATAAGAGTAGGATCATATCCTGAGAATACAAGATGGCTGGAGACGTCGAGGCAGTCGCAGGATGAAGTTCTTCACGCCGTGGCCACGTGCATTTTCCCCACAATGCACTCTCAAGGTAGTATAGCCGAATAGGGACTTCTCTTCACTGTTCTTGCCTCAATTCGTGCCTTGGCTTGCATGTAATCCGCATGTATTCCTCTCTAATTTTCCATTCAATCCTCTATATCCAATGCCTTGGCCGAATTCACCTTTTAAAGTCCAAAGATTGGTGGTTTCCTTCAACCACCAAGGATTTGCTCTCATTCGCACCCCTTCATTTCAAATCTGTCCCCTTTGGCAACTTCTACCTTTTCAATAGCACCGTTTGGCATTGGCACCTATTGGCACTAGGAAACCAATTTCATGCACCCTTCCAAGGCACCCTTTCACCGAGTAACTTCTCCGCATGTCTTTAGTCAACCAGCCGACTATCCCTCATAGTCGTTGTGGGTAGTTATCATAACTACCTCTGAGGTAGTTATGGCAACCGCCGCCCAGTAGTTACACTAACCGTCACATGGGCCGCATGGGTAGTTTTTGTAACTACCACCAAGGTAGTTATTATAACCGCCACACAAGTAGTTATAATAACCGCCACTTTACCCCGAAGGGTTGCCAACTCTACGGATCGAGGCGATCTTCGCTGCGCAAACCGTGTCGACGTTGGACTTCCCAATTTTGGATTCCGAGTGGGCGCTAAGTGTTACAACACTCCCCCCTCCAAATGGTTGTCGACCTCGACAACTCCCATGAGTTCCCTCATACTCATATTACAGGAATTCCAAAATCATGCGCCTGTCCGCAAGGTTCCTGTCCTTGTCGAACTTCTAGGCCTCAACCTCCCTCAACAAAAGACTTAGTCTTTTAAGCTACTCCATCCGAACCTGTTTGCGGAGAGCCTCATCGATTATCCCACAAATCAGTTTAGTCCATACTCAGGACTTCACCCAAATAGTTCATGTCTATTCTGGATGATCAAGAATGTTCTCTCAACATTCTTTTAACACTCTTTCGGAACCGCCGAAAGACATGTCCCCAAGATAATCATCGTAGGTGCGCCAGCGAACTTTCCGTAGTTGTTGCCCCTTATTGACTTATCTTCCCTTCAGGTTCAGTCCGCTTTTGACCAAGGATACTTCATTTCGGAAGGTAGGCGACGAAAAGAGTGAGAGAGGAGAGAGAAGAGAGAGATAAGAAACGGCAAGAGAGAATAATAAGAAATGTGGAAAGGGCAAAATAGTCATTTCCCAAATAAAAAAAATAAAAAATCAGATCGTTGAATCAAATCGTCTAATAGAAACAAATTAGAAATGCTTCTATACGATATTATAGTTCAAGTTTATGAATGTTATATACAGGTGCGGGTGTATATTAGAGGGCGGATTAGTTAACCCATCTTTTAAATATTTGAAACTTATACAGTATGGCTGGTGACATGATCACCCTAGGTTTTGTTTGGGAACTAACTAATGGAGGAGTGCTGGTGGAGTATGGTGAAGTGTGGTGGATTATTATTAAACTCATATTTGGATAAAATTTTATGATGGTGGATGGTTAAACTAAATCATGGCATGTTTGAATAATTTAAATAAAAATCATTTATACCCTTTATTATATATTACTATTTATGACCTTTAATAAATATAATATTATTATATATTTATTTTATTTATTATAATATTATATATTTATTATTATTTATATCTCTTTATATGTTTTTTTCTCTTATCTTTAGTATTATTTTACTCTCAATGTATTTTGTTTCTTTCGCAATATTTTTATCTTTTTACTTTTTGAAATAAATATAAAAAAGATCGAAGATGATAGCTAAATATAAAAAGAGTGAAAAAAATTAATATTATCATTACATAAATAAAAAATATTGTTCAAGTGACAATACTTTAAGACGCTGAAGTAAAAATAAAAATAAAAATAATTGTTTATCTCAAATTCAATAAAAAATAACTAATTTGAAAAAAAAGTAGTATGATGATATTCAATAGATTTAAAATATTATGACAAAAAATTAGTCCGAGAAAAAATAAATATGAATGAATAAAAGTTAAAGAAATGTAAATATTAAATAATTATAAAATAAGATAAAAAAAGTTAAACCAACAAATGAACTCAATTCAAACATTTTTCTATCATAAATTAAAATAATATAAAAAATAATATCATTTTAAATGAACTATGCTATAATTTTAAAAAGTTATTTAAAGGGGTAGTTTTGCCTAAAAAGTTTCATTCCCTCTAATTCGACTAATTTGGTGGAATGAAATATTTAGAGTTTGGAGGTGTCACTTACCCCTCCAAATCTCATATGACTTTTATAATTTTTTTTATTCAAATATGATTTAACTAACAACACTCACCCATCTCACCCATCTTCCATTTTATTCTCCTTAATACATCAATCCATTTTATTCAAATATGAATTTGGCCCATTCTTAATTGTCAAATTATAATTTTAGCTAATAAAAATAAGTGATTATTAGCAAATTGATTAATATTAATTACGTTATGTTTATTTCTTATTGATGTTTGATATATGATTTATTATGAGAAAGAAACAATCTTTAAAAAAGTTGGATTTTTTTTGTACTGAAATATATTATAATATTTTGTTAATTAAAAAAGTATATTATAGTCATATATAAATTTATTTTTTAAAACTCCCCCCTCCTAATATTTTTTTATTGCTACTGTTATTGATTATAATTAGATCATGATATACACACGAATTTTTTCCTGTAAAATTATAATATATATAAGCTTATTTCTTCTCAAGAAGATTAAATTATTTGGTTGAAAAACATGTGTATGTCAAAATCTACCCATTAATGATTCATAAAAGTCAGACAACTCCTAGCCACTACCTTATTATGATTCTTCCGTATCGACAAACTATAACAATTAACAGTCAAATAACACTTTTCATCCATGTTTCATGCAATTTGAGACCTCGCCACATTCTTGGGAATTATAAGTTATAACACAAGTTTTATTTTACCATCATTACCTTTCCTAAGCAACAATTTAATAAATATGTTTTCTCGTGAAACGAACGACAATTATTATATGATATAATGATAATGATAGCAAAAATGATTTAAACGTTGATGAATCAAAGTGGATAAAAAAATATGAGGTGGGGTCGTTAATTGTTCCATGCAGGTCGGTACTGATCTTTCCGTGAATTAATAAATAAAATCCATGGCGTTGTATATATGAAGAGTGTTAAAAAATTATTAAATTAAATATTTAAAAGTGTTGATAATATATCTACTTTAACAATATTTTTAGACAAATATTTATAATTTTCAATGATCCTAAGATCCAAGAGTCCGAACTTTAGCTTGAGGTCTCGTTATAAGTATGTATTGTTAATACTATGTTATTACTAGTCATCCATGAAAAATGTGTTAATGCAAAGATCATCTTTCTCATTTCTAACTCTAGAAAAAAATACATATTTCTTATCACAATTGCTTTCCTAATTTTCCTCTGAATCCTTGGACTCTTTGAGATAGTCTTGGAAGGTCGCATTTGGATAATCCAAAAACATAGAAGTAATTTCTCAAAATAAATTTAAAACTGTATTATTATTATTATTATTATTATTATTATTATTATTATTATTATTATTATTATTATTATTATTATTATTATTATTATTATTATTATTAGAAAAGGGGCGGGTGTCATCCCTACAAAGGAGTCACACTGTATATTTAGAAAGAGCGATTGACGAAAGTACCACTATGGTTAATTAATTACTGAATTTCTGTATGCCAAAATTAACATAAAAATATTTAATTATAACAGAGCTTATTGATCGTATGGATTCAAGAGTTAAGAAACGTAGAATTTTTTTAACGCAATTTAAAAAAAAAAGTTTATTTGTTATAATACGATTATATTCTGTTTTGAAGCAGTGCCCAGTAGTACTACCACAACTTGACTGGTACGACCCCCAAAATGATCTAGAGGCTAAGAAACCACAATGATTGGAAATAAGACTATGATCTCAAATACATTTTTAATATTTTAATTAAACTTATTTGTAAATCTGAATTGAAGGTCTAATTATAATAGCTTTTTTATTCAAAATTATTAATAATTTTAATGCAAGTAACACCCACAATACCTTTTTTTTTCTTCGGTCATTTGGTACAGGGGATTAGAATAGTAAAAATAAAAACATGTTTCCGTTAAAAAATTAAAAGTAAAATATTCTTATGATATTCTTATAATGTATTTAATTGATTAATTATTATTTAAGTGATAAATTTTAAATAATATATGAAAGAAATAATAAAATAATAAATCTAATATTTGTTTTATATATTTAAATTTAATAATAATTATTATCTACTAAAAGAAAAGAAATCATCATAATGTATTTCTATTTTTTGAGTTAAATAACTTTTACATAATGATAAAAAATTGAGTCACAATGATTCTAATTATATAAATTAATATGTTTCTACTAACATATAATTACATATTATTGTTAATAAAATATTGAATACTATGCAGTTATGCTATTATAGTAATTCAATAATACATGTATTACCTATTAATAAAACAAGTTAATATTTCTCGATATTCTATTATAATATATGTATTACCTAATAATTGTGGCAATATAAAAATTAGTTAACATTTAAAACTATTATTATTTAAATATTATTAATATTATATTGTATTATCATAATATTACATTTTTGTGCAAAATTTAATAAATGCTTTATTAAATAATTTAATAAATTAAATTTAGGAAATAGAAAGGAAACAACCAAATGTTCGTGCCATGAGGTGGAACTCCTTATTCTTATACTAAGAGTAAAAATAAATTATTTCACATATTTTAATATAATTTTAAAAGAAAAAAATATATAAGACACTTGTATATATATAAAATGTCGAGACTTTTTTTATATAAGTGAATTATATTCATATTTTTTTAAATAAAAAATATTGTGGTGTACTAAACACACTATATTCTTTACTTTTTTTGAAAAAAAAATGAATAAGGATTTGGGTGTTTGGCAAAACGAAAAGACAGGGAGACGTGTTCTAGTACCAAATGCCCCTTCAGTGGACATACCGCAAATTGTCCTTGGTCCCGATTCATAAATGATTTTTTTTTCTGAAGATACTTAGAATATTAGTAGACTCATTTAGTTCAAGGTACTAGTATAAATATTTCAATCTTGCTTAATGACAGCCGACTCCAAGAGATATTTTTAAGACTTGTTTCCAACTTTTGTCAAAAAAAAAAAAAAAGAGTTAAAGGATAATGAAAATATTGAGAGATTATTCATGGAAATTATTTGCCACTTAACCATTGATTTTTTTTTTCAATTTCTTCTTTGGTGCATTGGAGTATCCCACAGCCCGGTGTGCACTGTATACAGTTCTTAGCCAAGGTTTATGCCGGGTTATTTATTACATGGATAACAGGAGAACAAAGAAGAATAGGAATGTTGTGGGTGGTGACATTAGAACAAGTTATTCTTTAACATAATGGGGATTGTATTTCACATATAAAAGAATAGGAATTTTTAAATAGAATAGCAAATAGCAAATTAAAAATAAAAGAATACATAAATTGCATCAATATCAAATTCTAAAGATCTTATTTTATGAGTGGAGAGTTGAATTAGATTCATGTTCTCCAAATAAGAGATACTTTATTATCTCACATGAATTTAAGATCGGTAAAATGTAAGATTTAAAAACTAATATTTAAGAAAATAAGACTAATATTGTAGTAAAAAGTTCATAATTATCTTTTTTATTTGGTTGGGGTTGGGCTCCGCCAATTTTTTCGTTAGGGACCTAATTTGACCAGTTCTTTTATTTCTTCTAAAATTCAACCTAATTTCATTTAAGAACTA
Organism: Pontederia paniculata; assembly: GCA_001647135.1. Lineage (NCBI taxonomy): Eukaryota > Viridiplantae > Streptophyta > Magnoliopsida > Commelinales > Pontederiaceae > Pontederia > Pontederia paniculata. The sequence goes on from LTAE01006910.1 coordinate 16,144, forward strand.
AAGTTTTAATTATTTTTTTTCGAGTTGGATACATTTTTCGAAATTTGTAGTTGCATCCCTACTTAAAAACTCATTATTTTCAACCAATCAATCATAATTATGTTGGTATTCACATTTATAAAGTTAAATGAAATAGACATCCCTAAAAAGTGTAAGAAATATATATTTAATTTTTTCAGGAATTTTTTTTCTTAATGTTTAAAACAAGGTTCTTAGGCTTAAGATTAAAATATTAAATATTCAATCACTGTTCTCCCGTCGGCCGAATATTATGCAATTAGGTGAGCTCGGACCACCTGTCGGTAGGCAAATATAACTTTAGCTAAGCTTTCAATGTTATATACAGGTGTGGATGTGTATTTGAGGGCGGATTAGTTAACCCATCCTTTAAATATTTGAAACTTATGCAATATAACTGGTGAGAGTGATCACCCTGAGTTTGATTTGATGTAATTATAATTTAACACATAAATAATTATAAGTAAAATTCTGAAATTTATTTGTTTAGTTGAAATTTGAAATGTGATATAAGATATCATTTGAAATAGGATTATTTATTTATTATTAAAATTAAATACTTTATTATGTGCACACCTTTACATAAATAATGGTGTTTTATTTACTATAATAATATTTTAGATTAGATTTAAATTAATTTGTTATATTATTTTGATCATATTTTAAATTTTTATTTGATTTTTGAGTTTATTTTGTATATTTTAATTATGATTATTCTTACTAAATATTTTAAAATAATTAACTCGTTTTATTTTTTAATTTTATGTTGTAATTTCTTGGTTCATTTATTTTAAATTAATATTTTATTATTATATAATTTATTTTTTCAATTTATTAAAATTAAATTTGAGATGCAATATTATTCTAAAATAACTAAAAATTATATTTTAAATTTATTAATATTATATATGCTCATACATAATTCGATATTTATTGTAATTTATTTCTTATAAATATTTACTATGAAGATTAATATCCTAACTTAATGTTTTCAATTCTTAACCTTTTTATTTATAGTTTTTAAGTCCGAAATTAAATTTTATAGTTATATCTTGGAGTTGAAAATTTTAAGATGTGATATTATTTAAATAATATAATTATTAGTAAAATATAAATAATATTTTTATAATTATCTATTATTTAATATCATTTATCAAATAATTATTAATTTTAATATTTAATGCATAGTTTTTTTCAGACTTGTATTATAGTTAATAAATTTCTTATATATATATAATTTTTTAAATTATATATTTAAGCGTATTATAATGTTTTCTTACCAATTCTCTCCTCATTAATTACGTGAACCCCACTCTCATTTTTCCTTTCTAGTACACCGTTATGCAATTCATGTAGTCAACTTTCTCATGTAGTCAACTCTCTATGGAAATGCAATCCATGAGTTGTATTTACCAAAGGGGGCCTAAAAACACAACTGCAAAAGCCTTTATGAAAATGCAGCTAAATCCAATTTATGAAAATTTAATTCAAAATCCAAATTCTGCCATCACTTGTAGAAAACATCACTTCTAGATACTAGGAGTACATTATCATTAATCTTACAATGTATGAGCATTGCTACAACCTTCAAATATCCTTTAAAATTCTCCTAATTTATCACAATGACAAATATAATCATTTTATCAATTTCTTTTTACATTTTTATAAAAAAATAAGTGTTAAAAAACATTTAGGAGAATAAAGTATTTTAAATGTAAATAGCATGTTCCAAAAGTGGATGTCATATCCAACGCGTCATTTCTGTCCCAACGACACAAGCTTCATGCTTTCATCCATTTATTGAACACCTTAAAAATGTGTCAAAAATTAAAAGACAGACAAATTATTATTATTATTATTATTATTATTATTAATGAGGCGTTCACAAGGGACATAAATGTACATTAAACGGACTCCTTTGTCTCTATGTATAAAATCCACTCCCAAGCAGACCACTGCCGTCCACACAACAACACAAGACACTTAATTTAGTTCCAGAAGAGATGAAGCGAAGCAGAGAGGAGAGGCCGTCGGCTTCCATGGATTCCTCCGGAGCTCCGGCCAAAGCCTTTAGGCGGCAGAAGGAATCGTCATCCACAAGAGAGAGGGTAACGATAGCGCCACAAAAGAAGTCGGAGGCAGAGGAGGCGGCGGCAGAATCCTCCCTTCTGACGCCGGAAGGCGTTGTGGTGCTGCCACCTGAGGAGTGCATGGAAGGGATGTGGGACGTCGCAGCTTCTGAGCTCAGTGGATGGTGGTGGTGGGGAGTGGAGGAGGACGTGCTGTTGGGGTGGTTCCCGTTCGCCGACGAGCACTTCCTCTGCTCCGAGAACAGGGGAGGCGGTCTCCTGTGGGCAGAGGAAGAAGTAGAAATCGACGATGACATATGGCAGCTGCAACACATCCATGACATCCCAAGCACAGAAAAATGACGAAGAAAAGACAGACATCTGAACAAGAGGAAATTGAACGAAGTGAACAGAGCAATTGAATGCAGAGAGAGGTTGTAAGCAGAGAAGCTCCTCAAACAGAGTTAGGCGATTAGGGGAATGGAATTTGGTTAACTTCTGATGAGAACAAATTTCTAATTTTACTTTGTAAGGGTGATACATTTCTTTGCATCCTATGCTCATCTGAAATACATCATTGACCATCTTTAGTTTATTCATTACAAGAAAAAAAAAATCAGTGATAAGATGTAAGATGAGATAGTCCTGTTTTGATTCTTCTCTCTCTTCCTCTTCTGTTTCTCTCAAGTATGCATTCTAATAATTTCTTCTCCTCTCGTATTGGAGCAAGCAAGTCATACTAGGATTTGAAATGTTAAGGTTCAGATAACCTATCTAAAATTTATCTTTGACGTCACTCAATTTCGAGTGTTTTCTTATCGATATCACTCAGATTTTATTCTTTCTTATAACTTAACGGGTGGTCAGAAGATATGCCCTTTGTTTATTAGTTTTCTTTTATGAACTTTAAGAATATAAATATAAAAATATTATTTTTTTTATCGACTTAATTTTTTTGAATTATTGACTGTCTATCTAATTTAATATGCTGGAATCGAAATATCTGCAAGATCTGAATCTCAATTTTTTTCGATTAAATAAATTGTTGGAATCCTTAAAATTATACATTCTTGAAGAGATGTCTTCAATTCAAATTTCAATGTTGCTCATATTAAAAATTATTTTTTATTAATTATTCACGTGTTGAATTAGATTAGAATTATCAACGATCCGCACGTGAAAAAAAATATTAAGAATATAAATATAAAAATATTATTCTTTTTATCGACTTAAATTTTTTAAATTATAAAAAAGATCAACAGTGTTGATTATTTATGTCTTACAAACCCCTCTGTCGATGCAATAAAAGGTGCTCATCTCCTTGTAACCGATCAGAAAAGGAGAAAAAGCAAAATAGAGAGGGAAAGAAAATGACCGGCTAGACAAAGAAAGAAAAAAAATTAATGGAAGACAAAAAAAAAAGGAAGAAAGAAAGAGAAAAAAGAGAGTTGTTGAACCGTTATCATCTAATTTCAAATGGAAAATAATAAAATAATAGTGGATTAATAAGTTGAGATGTGCACCGGAAATTCTTGTTACTTGTTATGTTAATTGATACTACTAAATTAGTATTATTGATAATATCATATAGTATAACATATTGAGATTGACTTATTGGGATGGTGCATGAGTACGACTTTCATAAATAGTAAAAGAGATTTTCAAAGAAATATGATGAGATAAAAAAGTTATATATAAAAACTAATTTTTTTTATTATTGATTTGTTATAAATCATTGCCAATTGATATTGAGATATTATGTGCCTATAAATAATTATCGGCGCCCATAATATTATCAATAATTGAATATAAATTATTGAATGGGAAAACTAACACACATAACAAGACATTGAATATGCTGAAGTAAAAGATTTTTGTAGCATATTATTGATATTAATATTAATTTATATTAGCGACACATAAAATTTTATTATTTTTTTGATACATTTTGACCCCTTATTTTTTAATCTTGGGTCCGTTCCTAATATAAGTTAAACATATTTGATAATTTATAAGTTTTTTTATAGAACATTAATCGTCTTCTTTAGATTTTATAAGTGACCTCTATGTTGTGAGGTTCACATTTAAACATAGATGTTTAGGTTTCACATAGATATTGAAACTATATTCCTTTGCTAATGGAATAGTTTAATATTTTAGATTATCATTTTTAGCTATTATAGTTTCTATTGTATATTACTTATTTTTATTGTATTTTCCTAACAAGGTGATATGAGAATATAGTTCTTTAAATGTTTGTATTACGAATGGTATCAAAACATATAAATTTAATATTAGTTTGTTGTGATAATTGGAAGAGAAAAGAAATTACATGCAGGAGAGAACGTTGAAATCTAACGAGGTTAAACTCTAACGATACCACATCCTTGGGTAAAATAAAGTATTCTAAACTCCCGTAAACAGAGCCATCAAGAATGAGAATTACAAATAATGATAAACCCATGAGGTTGACAGATGACGATACTTTTTATAATATTGAAGGAGATAGTGGTCTGTCAATTACACTTAATAAAAATATTTGATTAATATACAGGTGGACTAATATATAAACATAAATAGATACAAATATATAAATAATATTATTATATGCATAAATTATTTATTATAACATAATACATAGTTTATTATTTTAAAAATAAGATTATTTTTATAAATATTATTATAACAATAAAATAATGTAAAAAATTGTCAATTTAAAATAAAATATCTAAATCGGTTCGTTCCCATAAGAAAAAAAAGTAAAGAAATAAATACTAGAAATAAAATATGGAATATGATATTTAAATATTAACTAATTTTTTTTAAGTGAAAAAAGAAAAATGTTTGACCTATAAACTATATTTTAAAAATATATTTATCAAATGAGTAAATATAATTTTGATGACTATTTGTTGTCATAAGTTTTAAAATTTTAACGTGCCAGATAGAATTTATATATCCTTCTTATTTATATCTTTCTACATTAATTACAAAAATTAAAATTTTAATTAAATAGAAAATATAGCCTAAATCAAATAGGCTATAAATTGATAAATATCACTTTAAATTTGAACTTCTATAAAATGGTTTGAGATTTTAGACCCTTGTAAAAGTCCTTTTCATAAGACCCCAATTCCTTTTCATCTATCTTGGGTTCCTCCTCATACTTGGAGCTCCTCAATGTTATATACTGGTGCCATGTAGGTGACATGAGAAGGTGGATTAGTTAACCAGTGTTTTAAATGAGCAGTCGGAAGCACAGGCATGAGATTTACTACAAGGACTATTTCATAGCCGACGTCTTGCGATACGAATATTAGCTATTGAATCATACTCAAATTTGGTATATGTTATAATCAGACATATCGAAGCCTTTCATGCCTAAAAGTATTCTTGAGGATATGAGACTTTTAATTTCTGACTTTGAGAATCATACTTGTAATGCAAATGCAGCCATGAATTATCTTATTCTTTTTTTAAGATAAAAACTCTCTCCGGATCTCCTAGATTTTTTGTATTAAAACTCTATGACTTTTTATTAGTGCATTTCTCCTCTTTTTTTTTTAAAAAAAAACAGTGTTTTAAATATTTTGAAAATTATACGACAATAACCTGCTGAATCCGATGTTTCAAATTTTATACTGATTAAATACAAGATCCAAAAACTGCCCAAGGCATAATATTTAATTAATAGCATAGATTAATACGAGTATGTGATCTTTAACCTTACAATTGGGACAATAAATTAATAGTTGGATGCAAGTACATATCCGTGAATAGTATGTTCCAAAAGTTGGTGGCATATCCAACGCGTCATTCTCCACAAATAACACACAAACTTCATGCTTTCATCCATTTATCACACCTTCAAAATGTGAAAACAAAATGATAGAAAGAAGATATTATTTATTTATTATCAAAATTATCATTAAAATTATTATTATTGAGAGCTCACTGCAACCTAAAGTGTTCACAAGGGGGACAACAATATGAACCCAAATGGCCGGTTGCTTTGACCTTTTCCTTTTTGGTATAAAGTCCAGTTCCTAGCAGACCACTGCCCTCCACACACAACTCACTAAAATTAGTGACCGCAGAAGAGATGAAGCGAAACAGAGAGGAGAGACTATAACGCCCAAAAAACACACCCTGTCATATGACAAAATGCACATTCGGAGACGCTACGGAGACTTGCTTACATGGCATAAATCTTGACTTAGACATAGACTTTGACTGGTCAAAGAAACGATTACAAATATTGCGAAAGACAAAGTACATAAAGAAATATAAATGGATATGTCGATGCACATATGCGGAAGTCTTAGATACATGGCAACATGTGAGTCCCACTGGATTCAAACTGGTAAAGTATAACTTAAGGAAATATAATGACAAATATAAACGAGAGAACTATTCGTGGTGACGGTGTGATGCCATCATGTGGGCGAGCGACGACTCGCGTGGTCGAGGTGGTCATCAGTCGTGGCGGGATGGATATGTGATCGCAGATGGCGAGGTGCCATGACACGTAGTTCAGCTCATACATAGCATGTTTTTAACTCCTGCATTTGATTGCAAGTATTTTCATTGTATGAAGCTATGTATGATATATATTTGAGTGTGTTCTTCCGATGGATTTGTTTTCCAATTGGTTTAAATGTTTTATGGATCCATTATTTCACTCATTGAGTCATTTATGAGCACCCCTCTTATTATTGTTGTTTTGTATGTGGGGAGGAGAAGTTACTCCTCGAGGATTGATATTATAGCTCTTATGCATGCTCATCGGGCTAAATAGGGAAAATAATTAGGTTGCGTGTGAATGTGAGAGTTTGGAGAGGTGTAGACTTATATTCTTGTCTATTTTTGTCATATTCATAGATCTTTACCTATTCGTCGGACCCTTCTGCTCGTTTAGTCATCATTATATTGTCGGAGTATTGTGAAATCCCTGTTGGGGCATTTGACCCTTTACTTTTATCTGTTTTTGTTCTATTTTGTTCATATGATTCGGGCTTGACCCATTACACATGTTGTATATGTCACTTGGACTAATTTTTAGCAAAGGTCATGCCAAAATTTTTGGAAAATTTGAGAGAGTTATATTTTTTATCCATTGGCCTTTTTATATTTGATCCGTTAGAATTATTTCTAACCGTTGTAAATTGAGTTTGTATTTGATTTAGTAGAATGACTGCAACACCCCTTGTCACGTTTCGAGCGTCGGGTTCGGGGCGTGACAACGACCTTCCTTTACTTAGAATTTTTCTCCACTCTTCTATATACATAGGTCATCTGTTTCACAACTTTTGGATGACCTATGACTGTCAGAAGTAAAAATTCTATCTTCTTCACACATCAAATTGAAAATCATTAGTATAACTTAGTTTTCTCATTAATTTGTAATCATCAAAATAATCTTGAAATCTTATATTCAACAGAATCTTCATGACACATTATAGCATATTAAATGACAGAGATTAAATGAAGTAGTTTATATTGTCTCTTTTATTCATTTCATCATTAATAAGATGCATGAAGAAAATAAGAAAAAATATATAAAAAAAATTGTGAAAAAAGAAATAAAGATCGGGGGAAGGAGATCTCCATTAAACCTAGTTTTTGGTAAATATATTAAATAAGTAGTTTATATGATCTCGAGATGCTGAAAAATGTTAAAATAAATGAATAAAAAAAAGAAAGAATGGAGGAAAGAGAGATCCATTGAGCCTAATTTTTATTATATATAAGAAAATATATAAGATAATTAAATTTATTTATTAGAAAAATAATTATGGCAGTAACATGAGAGTGACTTTAATATATATATATATATACATATA
>LTAE01006911.1:0-24073 GCA_001647135.1 Pontederia paniculata
TAAATTTTGGTCCGAAGAACAAAATCGATAGTTTATAGATTTTTTATTTTTGTACCTTCATTTTACCTAACTAAAACTCTTTCTAAAATTTATTAAAAATTATATTTAGTACACTTTAACATATAGGAACAATTACCGGGACTTTAATTTTCCAAATTCTAAACTTTTTAAAAATCATATTTTCATGCCTTAGTCGAATTTCGCTAATTTTCAGCATATGAAAACTGAAACTACAATACACACTTTAACACATATATCATAGTAGATATTAAGCACATGAATACACAATTAACATTTATAATCTCATATGAATTATATCATGGATATCACAGTTGTGATACCACTAGTAACAACTTTTCAAATTTAAATTCTTTAGAATCCTCCTTGTCATCCAAGATTTTCTTGCAGGATTTAATGTCCGGATCTTGGGATTCATCTTCTTCATAGTTGAGTAAGCAATTCAACAGAGGATCGGTCTTGTGCATTATGATTGAAATTTCTTCAACAACCTCTGGAACAACTTCAATAGAGAAATCAGTGTCTCGTTCAAAATCAGAACATTTCAATACCTTGTTCAGATTAAACTTGATTTTGTCCTCGCCGATATTGAAAGATAGCTTTCCATTCTTCACGTCGATCACTGCCCCGGTAGTAGCAAGGAATGGATGACCTAGAATCAATGGCATGATATTGTCTTCATCCATGTCCAGAACAACAAAATCGACGGAGATATAAAATTTTCCGACGCGGATCGGCACATCTACAAGGATATCCTTGGGACATTTGACTGAACGATCAACCAACTATAGAATCATGCTTGTAGGCTTCATCTCGCAGGGGCTCAGCTTCTTAGATAAAGACAGTGGAATGACACTAACGCTAGCTCCTAGATCACATAAGGCTCGACTGACCTTCAACCATCCGATTTCGTAGGGAATAGAGAAACTCCCGAGGTCCTTCAACTTTGGCAGAAGTTGATTCAGAATTATGGAGCTTGCTCCTTCAACTAGGGCATCAGTCTCTTGAACATCAATCATTCTCTTCTTTAAAAGGATATCTTGCAGGAACTTCACGTATGTCGGCATCTACTGGATCGCCTCTACAAAATGAATATTCATATGACGCTTTTTGAGAACTTCAAGGAACCTGGTGAATTGTTGATCATTTTGAGCCTTCATCAAGCGTTGAGGAAATGGTACTACTGACTGGTAATCAGCAGTGATGGTCACCTTGGGTTGATCTTTCGGTGTAGCATCGTCACAAGCGGTATCACTAGTGGGTGGAGATAATGGTTGTGCTACCAGTTGGTGACGATCATCTTGACTTGGTGGAAATTTTTTTGCGAGTAGGTATTTCTTCAATATCCTCCTCTTTCATTAGGATTGACATTAGGTGCTAAAGAGGATGGAATGTGGCTCGATTGAATCGGTCCTCTTGATTCAAACTCCTTGCTGCTTCGAAGAACTACAACCTTGCATTGCTCCTTAGGTCTTCTTGCTAGGGACTCATCTTGCTGGGCAATTTGGGTCCCCAACATCTTGTTATGCGTGGGCAAGCCCTCAATTTTGGAGAATAGCTGCTGCATGGTCTCACTGTGTTGCTAAAGTGTTTGACTTTGTTGTTGCTAAAAGCTCATCTGGGAGGTCTACTGTTGCATCAAATTCTCCATCATCAGTTCGATGTTAGATTTAGGAGAGGGTAGTGCAAGTTGGTTGTTGGCATTTGGATTTTTTAGGGCAAGTGGTTTTGGAGCAGGTAATGATTTTAATTGGGTGTTTTAGAATTGGTTGTTTCGGTAGGAAAAATTCCAGCGATTTCACCAACCAAGTTATAGGATTGGGAAAAAGGGTTGTTTTAGTGGTCTCTCCTGATTTTACTGGCCAAAATGTGTAACAACATTCACTTGTTGATCTTCAGGGTCTTGGACATAGTAAGATGGTGATGGTTGAAAGGAAGAGATTTGATAGGCAGTAGCAAGATGGTCGGAACCGCCGCAATTGTCACACCATATGTCACCAGTGCCGACAAAAGCAGCTTGTGACGCCTGGTGGTGACCGGTGTTGGGGATGATTTTCTCGAATGCTTTCTGTATGGCGTCCTCCACCTTGTGTGTGATATGGCCCTAGCCTCTATTGTTGGAACATGATTGAACTTCTTTGCCATTGTTTCAGTCTTGAGCATCATTAATGGTCTTGTAGGCGTCATTGACACTCTTGTTCCCGAAAGAACCTCCAGCGGCTACATCAAGAGAAAATATATTTTGGTATAGGAGTCCATTATAGAATGTCTATGCTAGCATCCACTTTGTGAAGTCGTGATGAGGACAACTTCTCAACAGAGCTTTGAAGTGCTCCCATGCCTCATAGAATAACTCGTTGTTCTTGTGGTAAAAGCTTGTGATCCGGTTCCTCAAGTGGATAGTTTTGCTTGGTGGGAAAAATTCGTCCATGAATTGTATCACCAGTTGGTTCTAGGTAGCAATAGAATTGGCTTATTTTGATCTCAACCATGCTTTAGCCGTGTCTCTCAAATAAAATGGAAACAAACATAGCCTTGCGGCATCATTAGTAACTCCATTAATCTTAAAAGTATTCATAATTTCAAGAAAAGTTTATATATGTGTAGTGGGATCTTCATTAGCTAAGTCAGCAATTTGATTTCTTTGGACAACCATGGCAAGGCAGGATTTAGTGCAAAATTAGAATTTGCAATTTCAGGATTTGCAATATTGGGAGATAGGTCAATGTTGCCAGGATTAGTGAATTCATTTAAAGGCCTATTATCCGCAGAATTACCAATGTTTTGGTCTGCCATTGGATTCAGATATTCAGTAATCGGATCTATGTCGATTCTAGGCTCTAGGGTCCTAGATTGAGTGTTTTTTTTGTCGCCTTCTTTTCCTAAAGGTTCTTTCAATGTCAGGATCGATCGAAACTAGTTCTTTAGGTCTAAGAGTTTTGTGCATGCAACAATCAACAGGTCAATAAGGAAATAGAAAAATAAAGGAAAAGAAAAATAAAGATAAAGAAAAATGATGATATAAATAATGGTTGTGAAAAGTCTAGTTTAATCGAGAGAATAGTTCCTAGAATTAGTTGGACACCAGTCCCCGGCAACGGCGCCAAAGACTTGATGCGTGTCGTGTAACAGGTCAGGTTGTAACAGAAAATATCAATGATCAATAACTCATAACAATCAATAACAAATGAAGTTTATCTTTTACTTCATTTACCTGATCATTTATCATATGACATTTTGGAACCCTCCTCTGACTTTCTAATGTTGTCTTCATATATCCGTCCTCAATAATCCGTCTCGATATGTCATATGATGTTTATTAATATTCAATAATATAATCAATTAATGTGTTTATTTATCAATGTACTGAAGACAATGGTCATCTCGATGTCAATAAGGTTGGCCAAACACATAATACCCACAATACCTCACGTTTGGGTCATAGATCAATGATTTGGGAATATTCCAGGATGAGATCGACATCCCATAATATGATTATTGCTTTAGGAATATCCAGGGATGAGATCTGCACCCCACAATACAAATCCATCGAGATACAATCTTCAATAAGTCAATTACAATTACAATCAATTGTGAACAATTTTAAAGCCTAATTATGGTTGTACATGCAATAACGCTTCTAGGCAATTCTTCTACAGTCTTCTTTCCCGAGCTAGATGGTGGCGTCACTTTCTTTCTTTCTTTTCCTTTTCTTTTCCATTTCCTCTCTTCTTTCTCTTTCTTTCCTCACCAATTCTTTTCTCTTGCTCTGTTTTCCATCCTCTCGGCTTGTTTCCCAGGAAAGGAGGTATGCTCCTCCTTTTATAACATCCCTCCTCTTCTCCTATTGGATGGGAGAAGAGGTGATGGGCATTAAAATTGCCCTCTCCTCACAACACGTAATGTGTTGTGAGGCGGTGGCATTTTATTATTTTTTTTCTGGATGTTACATTCTACCCCCTTTAAATAAAAAGTCGTCCTCGAATTTTGTTGATCGATAAAACATTATTATGTTTTCATGGTACTACTTTGATAATAAGAATCATCTATCTTTTTCGGCAATTATGTGACAATATTTATTAATAGTCACAAGAACATATGTGACATCATTATACTAATGAGGAGTTATAATTTTCTTTTACTTGTTATTGTTCTTTATGTCTCTAAATAATCATATAATTGTTTGTGCTAGTGGCACTTACGATATTTAACATTTCAATGTGTCTTTTTTTTCATATTAAATCTCATGACTCTTGTGTCAATTAGATTCTCAATAAATTGTGATATTAATTTCAGAGATTTGTTTTCGTCTTCTCGGTCAACATGACCTTTTTTTCTAAATCTTCATTTCTCATTTCTCTTCTCAATAATGATAGGTCAAAGAATTTGTTTTTCAAGCCTACATTACTCCTAATACATAGGAGATCCACAATTAAGTTCCATGCATGTTTTAGTTAAGCATCCATAACACATACCTTGATTTATTAGTCCATCATTCTTCTATAGTCTTCTTTCCCGAGCTAGATGGTGGTATCACTTTCTTTCTTTCTTTCTTTTCCTTTTCTTTTTCATTTCCTCTCTTCTTTCTCTTTCTTTCCTCCCCAATTCTTTTCTCTTGCTCTGTTTTCCATCCTCTCGGCTTGTCTCCCGGAAAGGAGGTCTGCTCCTCTTTTTATAACATCCCTCCTCTTCTCCTATTGGATGGGAGAAGAGGGGATGGGCATTAAAATTGCCCTCTCCTTGAGGCGGTGGCATTTTATTATTTTTTTTTGGATGTTACATTCTACCCCCTTTAAATAAAAATTCGTCCTCGAATTTTGTTGATCGATAAAACATTATTATGTTTTCATGGTACTATTTTGATAATAAGAATTATCTATCTTTTTCGGCAATTATGTGACAGTATTTATTAATAGTCTCAAGAACATATGTGACATCATTATATAATGAGGAGTTATAATTTTCTTTTACTTGTTATTGTTCTTTATGTCTCTAAATAATCATAGAATTCTTTGTGCTAGTGGCACTTACGATATTTAATATTTCAATGTGTCCTTTTTTTCATATTAAATCTCATGACTCTTGAGTAAATGAGATTCTCAATAAATTGTGATATCTAATTTCAGAGATTTATTTTCGTCTTCTCGGTCAACATGACCTTTTTTTCTAAATCTTCATTTATCATTTCTCTTCTCAATAATGATAGGTCAAAAAAGAAATTTTCAAGCCTACATTACTCTTAATACATAGGAGATCCACAATTAAGTTCCATGCATGCTTTAATTAAGCATTGCTCTAATAACCTTTATTATGTATAAGACTCTAATTGTCTTAAGATATAGATGACATATAAGGTCTAACATGCTTCCATAGCGGAACTATGATATTTACCTTATTTTTTAAAATGAAACACCATGTGTTTCTTTATATTAGAAAAATCGTACATCTGAATTATAGCTCTTGTTTTTTTAGTTTTTTTTTCTTTTTTTCATAAGGTCCAATTAAAATGTATATTATGCCATCAATAATGATCTTTCTCCTGAATAAGGTTTTGACCACACTTCTCAATGCTCTTCAATAAGATCCAATGACACACCCTTGACATGTTTTCGATCTTTGTCATGTTTGACTTCATGCATCGGCCATTAGGTCCATTCTCCATAGGTAATACCTAATGCCAAACTCATCTTTGCTCTTATTCAATGTCATCTACAAAAGTCATACTTTAGACCTTTGTTTTAAGTGGATACTTTTAATTATTTTTCAATACAATAATGTCATGAAGTTTTCAATGTAAACACAATGATTAACTTCAAGTCACGAAACAATTTTTCTTTTGCTTTGTTAATGTCTTTAAAGCATATGCAGACCCTCTTTCATGTTGCATCAGTGAGCTAACTTTACAACCTTTAGTACGTAGGAATTTCTCTTCTTTTCTTGTTTGCTTCATAGGTCAATTTTCTATAGTGTCAATATCGTCATCAATTGATCGAGTAAGACATCAATACGTGGTAACAATATTTTCTTCTTGATGATCAATTTGTTTTACATTTTATAATGAATGAATAGACTAAATGATTCATCTTTTTTCTTTACATTTTGGATTCATGTACCTCTTAAGGACATATGAGATCAAATGAAGTTTTTTTTTGCCAAACATTACTTACGATTATGTCTTTATCTTATATATATTATACAATACCTAACGACTACATAATTGGTTCGAGTAAGCTTAATGCTAAACTCAATCTTTCTTTTCAATGGTAATCATTGAAGTCTATCAGGAAACACATCAGGAGATTTTAACTATGTCAATTCATTCAACCTCATTGATTATGCATGGGTAATAATCACATTTTCCATCAATATGTGCAATGTCAATTCATTTGCTTTTGCTCTTTGAATGTTGCGTAGATCATACTTCTAGTTAGGTTGCCTTCAAAAAATTTTCTCAATGGTTCGATAATTATCGGCAAATCATGTCTTTCTTCTTTGAGTTTGATCGATAAGTAGATTTAGCCTCGTTGGAGCCTCTATTTTCCATGAAGAGATGTGGATTTTCCTTCATAAACATATAAAATTAATAAAGTCTTGTAATCTTTACTTTCATTAGTCTCCCAATATCGAAATATTTTTGAGAAAGGAATCTGAATCACATCACAACATAGTAACTCATTTCTATACTTGTCATTTATCAATAACTATATTTCACCATGTATTCATTGGTTAACAATTCAATATAAACATAATGACTTACCACATTACATTAACAATCTTCAATCGATGTTCATGATGATTGCACATGGACTTTGAACTTCTCAATAAGTGGGAATTTATCCGAACACAATTTATAAACATCAAACCTTAAATCATCATTTCTCTAACTCAATATTTTTTTTTCTTTTTTACTTTACTGCTAATGACTAAATAATCTTAACATTTTGATCTTAACTATACAACTTTACACAATAAATCTTTTACAATAAACTTTGGAAAAACAACGTATACATATATACATATAACATTAGACTTTATAACAATAAAATATCAATTAAGTTTTCTTAACAATAAGACACGATCTGAAGACTCGATATAATAGATTTTATCCTTAGTCTTTCACTTCTAGAAACTTAGTACTTATATTTTAAAAACTTAATCAATAACAAATCAAGTCATATTAGACTTTAATCTCAATAACTCGATACAATGAGAGTTCTTATTTGGCTCTGATACCAAACTATAACGCCCCAAAACCGACCTAGACACGTAGCTGAATCAATATTCGACATGCAGTTAGATGGTCCCGAGAACGCTACGAAAATAAACAATATATGGTATAAAACTATAAACAGCGAAAAATTATTAATAATAAAATATAATTAGTATAAGACTCAATAACAATAACAAAACTTATACATATACGATGTGCAATCTTTACGTCGAGAGCAGCGCCACCGCGATCCATTATTCTCGATTACCTACACGGATCCAAGGGAAATCCATCCTATTTAGTCGTATACGACATTCATATTTATTTTACAGACATAATATTAGTCTCAAAAGATCATATCAATAAATGTACATTTCAATATCAATAATATACTAGACGTGTCAACTATCCTAGCATAATCAATAACTTTTAATGTACTCATTTTTATTTAACAATTTATGGGAATTATTATCATTTAACAATAACAATATGCTAATGATTTCATTACTTTAGCATGATACAATCCTATGTTTCATCAACATGAATCAATATCAATAAGATAAATGTGTCTTCAACTCTATCATGATCAATGCCATTTATAGTACTAACTCTTATTAGTACATTATGACGGTCATTATTATTATCATTCAATCTTATCAATAATAAATGTTTGATCTTTATAATTATTTATAATGTTATAAGCATCAATAAGTACCTACGATACACAATGTGTCAATATCAATGATCAATAGTTCATGACCAATCAATAATAAATGAAGTTTATCTTTTACTTCATTTTCTTAATTAATGTTCGATCTTTACAATTATCAATAATATTACAAGCATCAATAAGTACCCATGGTACACAATGTGTCAATATTAATTATCAATAACTCATAACAATCAATAACAAATGAAGTTTATCTTTTACTTCATTTTCCTAATCATATATCATATGATATATTGGAAGTCCCTCCTATGACTTCCTAAGTCGTCCCCATATATCCGTCCTTAATAATCCGTCACGATATGATATTTATTAATATTCAATAATTCAATCAATCATAGTGTTTATTTATCAATGTATTGAAGACAATGATCATCTCGATGTCAATAAGGCTGGCCAAGCTTGGGTAACACATAGTACCCACACATCACGTATGGGTCATAGATCAATGATTTGGGAATATCCCGAAATGAGATCGACATCCCACAATATGATCAATGGTTTAGAAATATCGAGGGATGAGATTTGCACCCCACGATACCAATTTTCAATAAGTCAGTTACAATCACATCAATTGTTGTCAATTTTAAAACCTAATTACGGTTGTACATGCAATAACACTTCTAGGTGTGATTCAATCAATTTCTACAATCAATACTAGAAGCACATTACAAATATCAATACAATCATGATATTATTCAACAAATAATATTTAATCATAAAAAATATGTAAATTATATTATCATTAATATCATTAAGACAATTAGTCATAACTATTTGTCATTTAACGATAATCAATTAATTAACAATTAATAATCATCATAACCAATACATGATTATATCAATTATCAATTTAACAATGATGGTTCAGTCATTATTAACAATTAAATATGAACAATGATATATAATTCTGATGCGTGCTAATTATGCAGATAAATCGCTAGCAAGTGCTAGTCGTATCAAGTAATAGTTCNATGATGGTTCAGTCATTATTAACAATTAAATATGAACAATGATATATAATTCTGATGCGTGCTAATTATGCAGATAAATCGCTAGCAAGTGCTAGTCGTATCAAGTAATAGTTCAACGGTGAGTTGAGTATCGATCGCACGAGGACTAATATTAACTTTATCTATCTACTTCCATCAACTAATAAGATAAGACATGTTTGTGAATAAAGATGAACTTTTAATAAAAAATGAAGAAAGGGAAAGAGAAGAAAAGAGTTTGACAACAAAAGCCTTATGAATTAGGATGGTGTGAGATGAATAGGGACAAAGTCAGTTTCACCCAAGTTCAATTAATATTTAGTTTAACTCAAATTCTTACGAGAATTAGGATCTACCTAAAATATGATGTCCTATCGAGGATGCATCAACTATCTCAAATCTAAAAGACTTGATTGTTCCTATCCAGGATGTCAATCTAATCAATTAGGATTTTGAGATGCGTTAAGATTTATTTCCTAAACTATGGATCGTTCCTATCAAGCATGTCAATCTCACAAACCTCACACCCAAGATATTCTTATCCAAGATGCTACCTAGATGTGTTATGCAATGCCTTGACTAATGATTCAAAAATCACTTTTATTTATCAAAGAGATATAAGAGTTTGCTATTCTTATCCAAGATGCTAGCAAAGGTTCAAACTCTCAAGGATTCATAAAAGAGTATTAAGATCCACATGCATACGCATAAGTAATTCAGAACTAAAATTAATTCAACAAAGGGTTCACAGGTTTATCCCTTACAATATAAATTCTCCAAAAAAAATTTAAAAATAAATTACAATGGAGTTCACCCAAAAAATTGAAGAAGATATTACAAATAATGGATCCAAACATAGGTATGATGATCGTCTTCTTCCTCCGCAGATTCCTTCTCCTTCTCTTGGCGTTAGGCTTGGCTCCAAGCTCTTGGTCTCAGATTTCTCTTCCAAATCTTTCTTCAATTCTCTTGGTGATCAAAAGACCCCTAAATTGATATCTTCAAATGATATTTATAGGTAGGAAGAGTCCTGGAATAACAAACTTTGTTTGGGAGAAGATTAGGCTTAATTTGGGGTTAAAATGAGTTTAAAAATAATTGTTTAAAGTTATCCCGTAAATTGTCACGACCCGTGACAGAGTTGTCAAGGTCGTGATAGAAGGAAGCGGCCAAAAATGCATCCGGGAGTTGTCACGGGCCGTATGTGTGTCACGGCCATGACCGAAGCTTAGAATGACTTTTGGAGGTGTCACAGGCCATGAAAATAATGTCACGGCCGTGGCCGATGCCAAAACTTGATTCTGGAGTTTGTCACGGGCTGTGACAGAATTGTCACGGGCTGTGACACAATTGTCACGGCTGTGACACAATTGTCACGGCTGTGACAATGGATGGAAAACATCTCTCACTGTGAAAAACATGTTCCGAGCATGAAAATTCGGGTTCTGGTCCATTATCAGTGTCACGGGCCATAATATTATCTTTCACGGTCGTGACCTATAGCCTTGCAAATATGCTCGACTATAAATCGCGATTCCGGACTCGTTTTAACTCCGATTTGAGTGCCATTTTTTTCCAGTATTTTCTTCTCTTCGTCCTCTTGCCTCCTAGATAATAAAATTCCACAAATTTTATAGTTTTCTATTTTAAAATAAATAAATGCAAAGAATTATATAAAATGATGCGTGCAATGTAGAAATGAGTGAATTTTGGATCAAATATGTTATGAACAACCTGACTAATTTAGCACACATCAAGTTTTTTCATTAATTATTAAAAGGTACGACTAGTTCTTAAATGTGCTACGGGTTATCCGTAGTGCTATACCTATTTTCGTTCTTAATCAATCCAATAAATCAAGATTAATACAAATTCTAAATTAACAATAATAATTAATTCAATAATTTATAAATAAGGATCCCTACTACATACCTCGATTTATTAGTCCATCATTCTTCTATAGTCTTATTTTTCGAGCTAGATGGTGGCATCACTTTCTTTCTTTCTTTCTTTCCCTTTCTTTTTCATTTCCTCTCTTCTTTCTCTTTCTTTTCCTTTCTTTTTTGTTTCCTCTCTTCTTTCTCTTTCTTTCCTCCCCAATTCTTTTCTCTTGCTCTGTTTTCCTTCCTCTCGGCTTGTTTACCAGGAAAGGAGGTCTACTCCTCCTTTTATAACATCCCTCCTCTTCTCCCATTGGATGGGAGAAGAGGTGATGGGCATTAAAATTCCCCTCTCTCACATGAAAGGAGGTGGCATTTTATTTTATTTTTTTTCATTTTTTTAATGTTACAATACTGATTAGGAGTGTCATTCCCATGAGAACTTAATAATATCACAACCTAGACTTTATCAGAGCTTAGTGATGTAATAAAATAATTGGACGAGGAATTTAAAAAAAAAAGAAAATAAAGGATAAAGATTTGATCACAAGCAATTGGTCTATGGAAATCAAATCAAGTGGAGAAGTAGGGTAGTACTGTGTCTACACCACCGTAACTAAGGATCTTCTAGACCTAAAGAGGAAACAGAACAAACTGATAAATTGAGGATAATAATTCTAATCTCGGCTTGTCGATGTTTCGGGTTTGAGTTGGCTATTATGTCCTAAACGAGTGTGGAATAACCCTCTTGGTTTTTAGCCTCACTTGATATCAAACATACTTAATATCAAACATAATGCATTAAGGATTCCCCTATGCACTAAGATCTCTTTCGATTTCTCTTAGATGATTACACATGATAGAGCTCTCTTGTCTCGCCTAACGCGTGGTATTCATGCTTAATATAACCTAGATCAAGTCTAATGCAAGATATCTAGCATGAGTTGTTCAACATTATCTTTTAAGGAGTTTGATATGGGATCGAGTTATATTTGCTAAAGATCTACATGTTAGGACTTTTCATATATGTTAAAACTTATTTAAAACCTGACCTCACTTATGAGGGATGCAACACACCTTTTGCTATAAGCCTGAAACTTCAAGCTTCAAGTCTGAAGACAGCCTAACGTCAGTGAGAAGAAGATATTATTTTGCGCAGATTTCAAGGAAGACGATCGTCGAGAGGTGTCAAGTTCTTAATTTTGGTTCTTTGTAATCTTCTTTCTCTACTTTTGAAGGGTGAACTCCTATTGAATCTTTAGTTTATTATTCTAGAGTTATTTTATTGTAAGATAAATGATTAAATCTTTGATTTAATTTGATTTACTTCTCCAAATCTTTTATGCACATGAATGTTGTGTTTAATGTTATTTTATGCTTTCTCTGATATTTTGAATTTTTTTACCATCTTGGAGAGGAAATAGCGAGTTTTTAGTTCTCTTTGAAATTCTAAAATTGATCTTTCAAATTGGAATTCGAAGTATTGCATGTCATATTTTTAGTAACATCCTGGAGAGAAATATTTAGTGTGTGTTATGTAATATTTACATCTTGAAGAGGAACGATCCATAGTTTAGGAGTTACAAATTAATGTGTCTTAATTTCTAAAGATAAGATTGGCATCTTATAAACGAACGATCATGTCTTTTAGAATTAAAATAGTTGATGCATCCTTAAGAGAAAAGTCATACTTTGAGTAGATCATAATCCACTTTGAAATTTGATTGAAGTAAACTTTAATTAATTTTGGGTAAAATTGAATTTCTCTCAATTTCATCTTATTTTATCCTGATCTAGAGGTTGTTGTCATCAAACATTTTCTTTTCTTTTTCATGATATTTTTATTTATCTCAAACTATGTTATCTCCTATTAGTTATTGGGATTAAACTGATAGAGTTAATATTAGTCCTCGTGGGAACAATACTCAACTCGCCTTGAACTATTACTTGATATGACTAGTGCACTTGCTAACAATATTTTTTTTGCAATATTAGCACGCATTAGTATATGAAAAAATAGAAGATTTACACGAAAAATTATGATTGTTATGGTTATGCACAAAATGTATAGTTCGTAGTAGTTAGTCGTTAATACTAATATGTTATAGTCAATAATGGGATGGAGACGAAGTGCAACAACTGCCAAGGACATTCGAAAGATCAAACGTTGGCCATGTCGTGGATTAAGAAATAGCCGCCGACCATGTCATTAGATCGCACGAGGGTAAATGAAAATGGACAGCGTCACACTTTAACGCAAAGTAGTGATCCCTCAACAATGTCGGAGTGGAAAACGGGATGGACCAACTTAAGGACATAGGCCACATGCTTTCTAGATGCGAATCGTGTTCCTCGGGATGATGGCGGTGCACATAGACCCTAACCCTAGAAATGGGTCGTGTCGCCCAAATGCGGACCACGTTACTTGGTTGATTCTGATGTGAATTGGAACACGGGATGGGTCACTAAAACTGAACGCATCAAAGTTGAATAAAAAAGTGCTCGATACGTATGTTACCCAAACACGAGCCGTGTTTAGAGTGAACATAGGTCGGGTCAAGCTGAACCCGAACCCCGCACTATCAACATGAACTATGTTCAATTTCGTTGTGGATAGTATCTTGTTAATGACCATGGAACCAAGGGTTAGAAAATAGACCATGTCCACCGTGGACATGGGCCATGTCTCCACCTCCAAAAAAAATGATAAAAGGTGTTTTATACTTTTGATTGAATGATGAACTATTATTGAGTCATAACTGAGAAATAGATTTAGATAATATGATTTAAGATTAATATTGCATGTGATTGAATTTATCTATGAAGTGTATGATTTGGTTCTTGGTGAATTATTAACATGAACCTTAGATATGTGGTAACTGGATTCCTTCAGGAATAATTATTTAAAGGATTTCTTCGAAATAATTATTATCAATTATTGAATTCTCAAGCCCAATTAGCCTTAATGGCACTAAAGTTAAAACCAATTACCTTCATAACTATTAAAGTCTCATTATTGATTATGATAATTGAATAACTTATGACAAAAGTACAATAATAAATGATAATGTATCTCAGGTAAAAGATTGTACTAGGGAAGAACCTATAGAAAAGGAAAGAATGAAAATTGTCTCATCACAATAAAATTGAGGTTCTTACAATTGAATAATTACTAAATATAATTAAAAAAGTAAAGCAATGAGAAGGTAAAAAAAAAGTAAAGAAACTGAAATTAGATTTATTGATTATAGTTCATCATCTATTATGTCTTTATATATTTTTTTTAATTATTTTTATAAAATATTAATCTTCATCGCTCATGAGAGAATTGTCTCTCTTACTTTGATCTTGTAGACAATGAGAATAATGCCTAAGTGATCCCATTGGTGATGCAAGCATTCATGGCCATTATATGATAGGATTCTAGCCGATATCAAATTAGTTAATCTACTGAATTTTTATTAGTTATATATTTTCATTAGTGAACAATGTGATCGAATATTTTATTTGACTAAACTATTTTAATAATTTTTATTTTAATGTACTGGTCAAATACTAAATTAAAGAATAATGTCGTAGCGTCTGTAGAAGAGCATTCTGTCATGTGGCGCGATATCTTTCGGTGCGTTATACAAAATGTCATTGAAAAGCTTTGGAACATTTTGCAAGATATTTGATTGATTTCATTTTTTTGTATGTAAACATTTGCCGTGAAGCCAATGAGACGATATGTTAATTTTTTTGGCAAATTTAGGAAGTGCCAGGTCTGATGATATTTTTTTATGGTGAATGGTCCTCCTCCGTAATATGTATTCCGACTTTTCCAATCATTATCCCATTGATAGTTAATTGTCATTGAAAAATAGGCCTATGAGTTCAATTTCATATATAATAATCAATCAACAACTTGTTGGGCCAAAACTCTTTTAATTCATAATTGTGATTGTGGAGCATCGATATCCAAGATGCACTATTGTAAATGTGTAAATTATACTATAAAATCGATTGGAACATACATACCAATCAAATTAGCATCATTTCATAAGCAAAAAAAAAAGAAGGGTCCCAATTCGGCATGTGGAGTTAGTATTAAGTCTATTTACCGGATTATCAAGAATACATACTTAGTGGAGCATGAGGTGTAGGTTTCACTATATGGGATCACCATTAGAGTTATCCACATATCTTTTAACAAATTAAGACCTTAAAATCCAACAAAATTAATATAATAGAATATTTATATTGATTGGAGACTTAGTTCCAAATGAGCCTGACAATCCTTTATTAATGATCACTAAAATGACACATGGAAAATATGTAACATCAAACTAACCTAGAGGTCACTGCATCAATTCACCAAGACACCAACCAGATATCAAGTACACGCCTATAGAAATTTAAAAAGACTAATTGGAGGAACTAATACAGCAATTAAGCCAACATTAATTAATTAGGTACAGGAAACAAAATGATAGTTAAATACAGCTATCATATAAACGACAGGCCAACAGCAGCAGCACCTGCAATTAAATCCATGCACATTCGCCCACCTGCAATTAAATGATTAATTAATTAAGAATTCCAAGCACATGTATATAACTAAGAGCTCATATTGTCATCTTATGTTTTTAATTAGAAAATTAATCCCTAATAATTAATTTCAGTTCATTCAATAGAGAAATTGCTTAAATTAAAAAAAATAACTTACAGGTCAGATCTTTATTTTCCTTCTTCATAAAGAAGCAAGTTATTTGGTGATGGCATAAACAGCATATATGATCCCAGGGATGTATCCGAAGAGTGTCAGCAACAGGCTGATCCAGAACTCCACCTGAAACACAAATTAAAATAAAATTAATCACTGAATAACTAATTATGGGATCAACTTATCATTCAGATCAACTGATACAAACAGATAAGAGTCCATTAAGGAGCCCACAAGTGCATGCAGAACATGATGTTGGACACCATGAATGATTTAACTAAGAAGCTATTGAAACGCATAGAACAAGATGCATGAAAAGCTGCTAGTAAACCAAACACAATTAGCAGAAGCTAATTTGGCAAACGTCAAGATTTTTAAGGGACGAACTGATACACAACAAATATTTATGATGAAATTAGAACAATAGCCCATAAGATAACTTATATATATAGATAGAATTCGAATGGAGAATTTTAAGGAAAGACCTTGTTAGGGTAAGAAAAAGATATCATACAAGAACAACACAAATGATTCTATGATGTCAACCCAGGATGTTTTTTTACTACTTTTAATGTATAAAATATATAACCATTGCAATTCTCAAAATCATATATATATATATATATATATATATATATACATATATATGTATATATATCACAGAACTATGATAAATTATATAGTATATATTTATATTTATATTTATATAATTACATACCTTGCAGCCAAACTTGAGGAAAACTCCGAGTGGAGGAAGGATGATGGCCAGGAGGATGTCTATGCAGTTTGCTGTGCCCTCCGACATGTTGACTAATTAATCTACTACGTAACAAAAGCTCGATCTGCGAGAATTAGCGTTGAAGAAGAAGAAGAAGGAGAGAGAGAGAGAGAGAGAGAGAGAGAGGTGGAGTACAAGATCAGGAGGGTGATGGACAAATAATGAAACGAGAATCTTCTCTCGGGTGGTGGCATTTGTAAAGAGAGCATACGTACGTGCACATCACGTGAGGAGTGGATTGTGATTTGTTGATCAGGATATCCATACCCATAAGTTCACGTGATTAATCATATTAATCTTTTAAGTTTGGAAATATTGTTCTTATTATCATTTTCATGTTCATAAGTTCCATGAATCTTGAATAATCGTGTATTTTAAAATTAAACTTACTTTCTTATCAATTGATTAATTTAATAGTGATTGGAATTAATTAGAAGTGTAAGTAAAAAATAAAACTACAAAATTCGATTCAACCCAATACAAAATTTATAACATTTTAAATTTGAATCCAAAAATTTTACAGGTTTCTTAAATTTGAAAAATCATCCAAAAAAGTCAGATAAAGACCTATAAGAATAAAATTACATATATTTATAATATTATATTTTGACAACTATTAATATATATATATATATATATATATATATACACACACATATACATATATATGAAATATTCAGTTCACAAAATTGACGTTAATTTATTAATAAAATATCGTTTACTATTAATATTGATATAAAATTTTTAAATTGAAAAAACCGGTTTTTTTTTTAAAATCATTCAAAACATGTAAAATACTTTTTCGATAACTACAACTATTTGATCCATTCACATTCATCCTTCAAATTGGGATTGAAAGGTTATGTTAAAGAGGAAGGAGAGACAGAGTGGTTGGGGCTTTAATTAGCTTTTGCGGTGCATGAAGTGTAAAGCACACGTAAACTTTAATTGTCAACATCCAACCGAACCACGTCGCCGAACCAAACCAAACCCCCAAGAATTCCTAAATTTATATATACACTACATTTAAATATAAATTACACATAAATTAACCTTAAAAATAAATTATAGCATACATTTTGTTCGTCTACTTTGATTAACTTTATTAAGAGTTTGGCCGGTATATTTTTATTTTTAATATAAAACAAACTGCTATCATGTAAAAGTTCATAATTTTCTAAAAGAATAAAAATACTATTTATAATTTGATAAAAAATAAAGTATGAAAGATAAAAATGTTGTCATATTGACAACCGTTTGCAATTACTTAAATATTTTTAAGAAAAAATTATTCATTTGACTTATAAATCTCTAATATAAGAAGGTTTTACTTGTACCATAGACCGATAAATATAGTAAAAGAAAAATATAAAAAGAAAAAGTTGGTGTTTCCTAAATGGGTTGATCGGCGGAACAAGGATGTCCCATTATCTAATTCGGATCATGAATGATAAAATTACACGGTATCCGGACATTATTTCGAATATACATAATTACATGATCATAATATTAAAGGTTATTTTCCTTCTCTCTATTATACTTTTTTTTCACTATACTTCATAAAATTTAATATTATACACTTACTTTCTTTCAATTTTTCAAGTACTTTCATTAAACTTTAATTGCATAATTTTTGTATTATAATATATTTATCTTTTTACCCTTATTTAATTTAATTGAATTAACTTTAAGAAAATCAAATGGTATGTGAAAAAGATAAGGTGAAGAATAATTCCATTTTATTTTTTTAATATATAAGTTAAAATTCAATAAGAGTAAAAAGGTAAACATATAATGATAAATAGATAAATTTTAAGCATTTGAGATAAAATAGAAGTGTTTAAAAAGTTGAAGTGAGGTAAGTGGATACTATTAAAGTTTGAAAGATAAATTAGAAATAAACTTTAGTTGAGGGGGAGGAAAAGAGAATAAATCCTAATATCAATATATAAATCACATTAATAAATTGATAACTTTAGTTAAAAAAATTTAAATGCTGAAAAAATTATAATAATTTTTAAGATCTAAAATTATGCATATTTTTTAATGGACGTCTTATGAAAACACCTTAAAATAGTTAACAAAACATTTTTCCTTTAGAAGAGGATAAAAATAATTTTATCAAATAAAAGTATACATACCAAAAACTGAAACCTTATATATATATGTATATATTTGCAAGATTTAAAGAAGCAATACATTGAATTCCTATCAAATGTATGAATAAGCATTGGTAACCAGAATCAAGAATAATTGGACCATTACCTTATTTACCTGTTTATTCAAACAAGTCAGTGGTTGTCAACATCTCATTGCCTCTCAAACATACGTGGACAGCATTTTTGTACAACCTAATTTTTTTTTAGGTGATTATTGTACAACCTAATTTTGTAGTAGAGCTGCCATAAGCACACAGTGCCCACAGTTAATCTCGGCAAACCTTACAGTCAAGCAACATCAAATTCATATATCAGATATATGTGGACAGCAAGAAGCCAGTTCTTTTTTTAACATCCATCACCTTTGAGGAGGACACACAAAGTTCCGTCAATTCTTCAAATCCTTTGGAGACAACTGCAGAATCAATAGAACAGAAAACCCAAGTCCAGTAGAAGGAAATTTAGCAAGCTAAGATGTAAATT
This sequence comes from Pontederia paniculata, assembly GCA_001647135.1. Classification (NCBI taxonomy): domain Eukaryota; kingdom Viridiplantae; phylum Streptophyta; class Magnoliopsida; order Commelinales; family Pontederiaceae; genus Pontederia; species Pontederia paniculata. Next base: position 18,953 of record LTAE01006911.1, read on the forward strand.
GGAAATGACTATGATTATTTTGCATAAGAAACATCCAAAGAAACTACGTTTCGGACATAGAAGGCACCAATTCCCCATTTGAAGCAAAAAAAAAAAAAAGGATCAATTTCAGAACCTGAGAATGATGATTAAACAAATTCTTGCTATTGAAGCGTTTAAAATGAAACACAGAGGACTACTACAGTGAAATTCTTTAAAAGGAAGATCAGCCCTTACAAAAGCGAGCTTCGATAGAAAAAAAAAACTCGATTACATCAAACCAATGGTCGGAGTGTCCAGAAAAGAAAGCTTAATGCGATAGAATGCTCACATGTTGCAAGTATAAGGGAAGATAACGAAAATATCTTTTAGCAATTAACGAATTAACGATCTTGAGAAACATGATCCAGACGATCGGTGTAATGCTTTCGAAATCATACTTCACCATCTTACAATATGTGCTCTCAATAACGTTATAAACTTACATCTTTTGATTTAACTTTGACCAATAGACTTGTCCACATTATTTAAATCAACAATTTAAATTAAAATCTTCTTTCCCAATAAAATAGACTAGAAATCTGTTATATTAGATCCAATAGAAAAGCTAACATCATATACTAGATCAAAATAAAACACTAAGTAATCAAAACTCATCATCCTCTTTATTATACGAGATTCAAGACTCAATCAGGATCCTATGTCATGTGCAATGCAGACCATCACGAGTACCATAATCATCACCGTCATCAGCTCCTGCTAGGCATCTAGATTACTTACAGAATTAAATTAATAGAGAAGAACCCAATATGTAAAGATCATATAAAAAGGAACAATAACCAGGAGTCAACATATAAATAGATTAAATCTTTCCTTACCAATTTAAACAATAAATACATGTGAGGAGGATCTGCGCTTATCAATATTTTACATTTTTTTATTTCAATAACAATGGCGACAACATCAATTACCTAACTCTCACTATGTAAAGTATATCAGTATGTTCAGACCCAGTTCATTATACATTTTCACTTCATCTTGTGTAGCATCTTTTTTTTTATTTCAATCAATAATGAGCAATTATGAGTACAAGAATATTTAAAAAAAACAGCATCCAATATGGCTAGCTAGGCCATGTGTCCCTTTATGACCCAAATTAAATCTCATTAACAGTAGTCGACAAAGGACTTGATGATTCTCAAAGGAACCTATTAAATTGCATGGATAAATCCATCAGTCATCCGACGTCATCCTCTTCACGTATACATTCATACACAATCATTAACATCTTTTACTCTTTATTACTTCTTATGCTAGGTTCACGTGATAGTACGCTAGTTCTACCTCAGTCAAGTTCAAACAATCATACAAACATGCATCAGGCATCCCTCGACATGACCCGCGTTATCAGGGACACAACTCTTGTTGTTTCCGAGTCAGAAAATGTTCATGAGTTGAACCCATCCGCTTCGAGGTTGTGCTCGTAGTTTTCAAAGGAACACCGACCGGATCGTAAGAGACATGGTCTATTTTCGTTATAGGACTATCTTTCTTCGGGTAGACACGGGTCACATTAGAGAATGACGCGGCCCATTTTTTTATGTTTACTTTAGGTTTTGACGAACATGGCCCGTGTCTAAGATGCACACAGACTGTTTCGCTCGAGTTGTGTTGTTATGGTTGGAATGACACGCGTCGAAGGTGATGCGGCCAACCTTCTAGGGAATAAAGACTGTGTCCGAGTGACACGTGGTCCATTCAGGCTATTAAAACATTATTTTCTTCAATGGACTCAACCCGCAACGTCCATCGATGCAGTCGGTCCTCGGTGTGTCAACTTGGTGTCGGAGACGTAGACCGTGTCATATGGGAATACGGCCCGTGTCCGAGTGCAAGTCATGCAATTAATTATTATATTTAAAGGCTAATCACATACAAAAAACTTTCAATCTTCGAGAACGATGAAATCCGATTAACAGGGAATTAATTTACCAAAAACCCTTTTCAATAGTAATCAATAATTTATTAAAACCTGATTATTGCTTCTCTTTAATGATCCTAATTATATATCCTTTTTTTGAGAGGATTATCTCCTATTCACGTATCGTGCAATGTCGTCCATCTCGCTCCTCCTCGTTCCATGTGCTATTGCATTCTCCGTCTTCGCATGTGCCAGCCTCCATCAACCTCTCTTGACACAATTTCCGAGATTGAAGACAAAGGATTCCTAGGAGAGAGAAGATAGGAGAGAGGAGAGAGGAGAGAGAAAAGACACCTAGTGGCTAGGATAGAACAACTAAGGGCTTAAGGGATTTTACTTCATGGTTAGGGGTTTATATAGGAGTGCATTAGGATTTTAAACATGATTAATTTCAAATTGATGGTGATTTAAATTTTCCATGTTGGCGCAACACGACCCACATCTTCCATGGACACTGTTTATTTTTAGCTATTATCACGTTGGGGTGTCAACACGGCCCGTATCCTGTTGAAACACGATCTGTGTTGTCGGTCCTTTTCGCATTCACTTGTGTTTCGAACACAACATGGTTCGTGTCCGAATTGGCCGCGTTTGGTCGGTTCAGTTTTGGGGTGTTTCAATTGGCTTAACACGTTGGATCCATATACAACTCCGTATGTCATAAAACCAATATATGACTAATATCAATCTTAAAAGAACATATGGAGCCTTAACATACATTGAATGACACTACGATTACTCATGATACTTTATGTTCGGAAAAAGGCTCAACAAATATATGCCAAATTATCCTTATTCCATTAATGCATAAAAGGACAATGAAGACAACGTTGAGAACTAAATCAACCAAGAGGCATATAAGATTTAAATAAAAAAATCTCTCAAGATGAGTGAAAAAAACTATGAAAGCGAGAAACAATCTTTTCATTATATATGAAATAATAGTAGGATACCAAGGTTATTCTTTAATCTACATAGAGGAACAAAAAATAATAACCTCAAGAATTAATCTTGAATGTTAGAGGAATATTATCTCTAAAACAATTGGACTAGTGCCAAAATAATCTCACTAAGTATTAGATATTGATAAGATGACTTAGAGAAATACTATTTTTGTAAAAAAAACAAATCAAAATATTCTTCAAATTTGACCTAAAATATTTTCTCTCTTCTTCGCGGGTGTGTGGCTTCGTTCGACATCAATTCTATGATGGCAGCTACTTCATCTTCATGCAGCTTGGAAGCATCAAAACATGCATGTTGTCTCTCTCTCATACGACTTCATCACATCCACAGAGCTACAACAAATCCTATATTAATAGATATGGTGATGTGTTTGAGTTGTATTCCAACTCTAAATAATAAGTAACCCAACAAACTCCCTCTTTTTGATTATACGAAAGTTTCCAATAACCATGCATGCTCCTTACAAAATTCGATTTTCTCCATGTAGAGGCTTAGTCATTATATTTGACAAATTTTTGTTAGTATAGATTTTCTATTCTTTTGAATTTCATCATGAATATAGTGATAATGAACATCAATATGTTTGGACTAAGAATAAAAACTAGAATGCATTCTTAGATGTATAACACTCATATTATCACAGTGAACATGATATTCCTTCTACAAGTCCCTTAGAAATTATTTCATCCACAAAATTTTATTGCATGCTTTAATATTTGTTGGTCATGTAACATTTTTTTATAACTTGGACTTGCATGAATTTGCTGCTTCTGAAAATGTCATTAAGAACTTAAAAGTAGACTTTTTACTATCCACATAACATGCCATGCCATCGTAAATATATTTCTCCAATACTGGTTCAACATGAATATAGCATAAACATACTTTAGAAGTGCCATGAAAATATTTTAGGATCCACTTGATTGCATCATAATGCTCTTTACCGAGATTTGATAGAAATCAACTTATCACACCAACTAAATATAGTATACATCAAGCTATCAATTGCAAATTCATATGGTACATTATTCATCTTTTGTTTCTCAATTATGGTTGCTAGACATCGCCTAGAATTCAATTGTAGTGATTTGCAAGTGGCGATAAAATTGCTTTTACATTTTTTATATTGAATCTCTCCAAGACTTTCTCAATGTACTCCTCTTGCACTGCTCTCGGTCGCAGGCGATACTCATGCCATGGATGTGCTTTGTTGTTCCTAGGTCTTTCATGAAGAACTATTGATCAACTTCTATTTCAACTTGTAAATCTTGCTTCTACCATGGCTTGAAATAAGCATGTTAACAACATATAGCAATAGAATAATTAAATCTTCCTGTGAAAAAATATTTCACAAAGGAACAATAATTTGTATTTGTATTTTTACTACGTCATAAATGACTCAAACTTCTTGTAGTACTAATGAGGTACCTGCTTGAGCTCATATAAGTTTTCTGCAATTTACATATTGAATGTTCCTCGCTATTCACCTAGAACCCTTTTTATTACTCCATGTAAATTTCTTCTTCCAAGTCACCATGGAAAAAAAGTTGTCTTGTCATCAAGTTGCTCAACTTTCAAGTTCTTAATGAAATCTAATTTAAGACCTATACGAATTGATAACATCTTAAACATTAGAAAAATATCTTATCAAAGTCCACTTTTTTTTACCGAATCATTCGACAACTAATCTTGCATTGTATCTTAGGTGTGTATTATTTTTTTTCACTTTTCAATCAAAATATCCATTTGTTCTTGAGTATTTTTTTGCTTTTGGGAAGCTTCACTAGTTTATAAGTATTGTTCTTATGTAGAGATATCATCTCATCCTACATGGCTTTCATCCACTCATCTTTTTGCTCATAAGGAAAGACTTCTTCAAAACATTCTTTTTCTTGCCCTTCAGTTAATAAGACGTACTAGTCGAACAATGTAAATCGGAATGCTAGCAAGTGCTGATGCGAAGTGTGGAGTAAGGTAGATGATGACCACATGTTATGGGGTTAACCAGGATCGATCTTCTATATAGAATGTTCTTCACTTCAAATTTTACTATTTATGAACCTATGCACACTCCTATCATCGCAAGTATACGACAATCGATGAGTACTTTAGGTGTCGATCCACTAGGACACTTTGCTTTCACGCTTCTATTCCTACCCTTCCTCAGCCAAGCTTTCGCGGTTAGGGGGCTTGAC
>LTAE01006912.1:0-20684 GCA_001647135.1 Pontederia paniculata
CTTCGGTCGTCCGCCACCACTTGTGGCCGACCGATCTTGACTTGTCCCACCATCTTCAACTGCTCTGGTCGTCCGTTGATTGCATCTCAATCCACCCGGACGCCCACTCCTGGAGTTGAAGATATCCGTCAAGCTTCCTTGGTTGTCCGCCACCACCTGTGGCCAACCTACTTGACATCGTGCCATCCTTCCTCTTCAACTGCTCTGGTCGCCCACTAATTGCACCTCAATCACCTGGTCGTCCACTTCTGGAGTTGAAGACTTGTCAAGATCCTTCGGTCATCTGCGACACCTTCGGTCGACCGGCTTGACTTTTGCCACATCCTCTGGCACACCTGTGGTCGCCCACTGATTTCTCTGGATCCTTCGGGCATCCATCGTTCCTCCTCGTGTATACTTCGGGCGTCTGTTCATCCACACTGAGATCCTCGAACGTCCGCTCCCTCCTCTGTCACTACTTTGGCATCCACTCACTTCCCAATGAGATCCTCGGACGTCCGCCAAAGCTTTCTTAGACATTCTCCGGACGTCCATTGACACTTCGCCAGATTTTTTGGACGTCCATTCCTTCTTCTATCAGATATCCTTGTCGACCGCTGCTTTGTCTCTTCAGCCTTCGGACGACCTCTGCACCTCATCGATTATCCGCCCATCATGCGGTCGTCCGATCTCCAGCCTCCATCAGTTCTGACAAACTCCTGGACGCCCACTTGTCTTCTCACCAAGACTCCGGACGATCTTTGTTTTCACCTGATGTCAATCGGTCGTCCGTATTTCTTCTACGGTCGACCAATCTCTTGACTGTCATTTGCTTTGGTCATCCGCTGCTTCTACACTAGAGCCTTCGGATGTCCACTCCAGCCTTAGCAATTTTTTGGTCGTCCATTGTCTCCACTTGAGCATTTTGGACGTCCATTGCCTTCATCCTCAGATCTTTGGTCGTCCGCTCTTCAACTTCAGACGACCTCTCCTCTGCTTAGCCAAGACCCTTCTTCGACTAAGTCTTCACTGGGCGTCCAGTCGTCCTCTTTATATCTTTGGTCGACCGTTTGACATTTGACTCCTCTTCACATGCATTCTCCTTCAATATTGGTCGACCACTTCATATGCTTAGGACGATCACTACACACATAGAGTTCCTCTGATATGTATTCTATGCTCATAGGTCGTCCGTTCTTTAACTTTGGTCGACCTTTCATATTCTGAACCTGAATATCCTATTTCAGAAATCAGCTCAACAAGTTCATTAGTTCAAACTAAGTTCCCTTACAAATTTGTGATCATCAAAATAATCTCGGGATCCTAGATTCAACATGAATATGATCCCACTATCTACTACCATCTTGAAGTCGGTCGCCTGTTTCTAACATCTCTTGATCATATGTCGGTAATCTTCGTTGGTCAATTGTGCTACTATAATATGATCTATAAATGTGGACCACAATTGGTGCATTATCAGTATTGCCCCATTATTACCAGCCATTGGGTTCAACCTGTTGAACTCCTCACATAACCTCATATAGTTGAGAGAGCTTTCCCATTTTCGGCAAAGCATTTGCTATTAAATTTGCATTACCCGGATGGTAATTTAAGGTGAACTCGTAGGTCCTTCAGGAGTTCCATCCACCTCTGTTGTCTCATGTTCAGGTCTTTCTGTCTGAAGACATACTTTAGACTCTTATGATCTGTAAAATCTTCAAAGGCATTGTCGTACAAATAGTGTATCCAAATCTTGGGAGCAAACACTATCACTGTTAGCTCGAGGTCATGAGTGGGATAGTAACTTCGTGTTTCTTCAACTTCCTTGATGCATAGGCTCACCTTGCTGTGCTATATTAGTATGCATCCTAGGTCTATCTAGCAGACATCATTATACATCGTATATCATCCACTACCCGCCGGAATTATGAGAATAGGAACAAAACTCAACCGAGTCTTCAACTCTTGAAAACTCTTATAGCATTTTTCTTACATACATATTTTTCATTTTTCTTTGTTAAGCTCGTGAATGGTGCTGCACTGCCTCGACCTTTGGTGGACCAACTGCTATTCCTCTTTTTGACACCACATGACCCAAAAATGTTATTTGTTTCATCCAAAATAGTCACGCTTGGACAACTTTGCGAAATGAAAGTGTTGTTCAATATGTTGAGTATGATCCTGATGCGTAGTAATTTAGTCATATTTTTTTTATATCATTTTCATCTAATTTTTCATGCATTTTGTTAGCATACACATTCATTTAGTATATATTTCACTTGTTTTAGATTTTCTGGAGTCAAAGTCTACATAACTAGTATTTTTGTATGTCCAGGGCACTCAATGACTTATCGGGAGAAGACCACCAAAATTTAGGGCAAATCCAGGGGTTAGAAAGCTAATTAAAATATTTTAGAGCTTCGGTCAAGGCCGTGATAGGTCTGTCATGGTACGTGACATCAATAGGAGAATAACCACGTTTTGGTCACGACTATGACAATTCTGTCACGGCCTGTGACAGAGAACGCCGTTTCGGTCACGACTGTGATTTCCAGATAACGGATCGTGACTTCCTGAGAAATATGATGATGTTGGGTCATATCTGTGTTGCGGGCGTGACACGCTAAATCTGTTCGGTCACGATCGTGACACTTTTGTCACGACCCGTGACGCATTATGGAGAAGAGATAATTGTTCGGTCACGACCGTGATTTCAAATGACGGTCCGTGACACATGTGCGGCCATATATATAATGTTCGGTCAGCCGTGACATTTCTTTCACAGGTCATGACTTGAATCACGCCCAGAACCAGTGTTTGGTGACGACCATGCCATTTTTGTCTTGGGCCGTGACAATGATCATCATGCACGATTTCTGACATTTTAAAGGTCGTTTCAAGTCTATTTTCGATGGTCAAGATCTAGTTTGGATACTAATCTTCCCACATGATTTTCATCAAGTATAGGTTTCTTCCCACCTATAAATAGATCCCAAAACCTCATTTGGGGGGATGCTTGAAGCCTGAAAGAACTTAAAGAAGGAGAAGACAAAGTGTTGCCGGATCGTCAACTTGAAGGTGTAAAACTTCTGTGAATATTTGTATTGTATTTCATTTTCTTCTCCTGTTGTATATCCAGATTAACTCCCAGTATTTTATTAGTTCTTTTTGGAGATTTTACTTGTAAAAGGGAAAACCTGGAGAAACCCTAGTTTTATATAAAGTTCATTTCCCCCATTTCTATTGTATATGTCATGATGTGTTTAATGCCTTTCATGCTTTGTATGATGTTATAATTTGTTAGCTTCTTATAGTGGAATAGTAGATATTAATTTCATATGCATGCCTGAATTGATTTATGAACTATTTTAGTCAAACATTTCATACCACACTTAGTATCATCTTATGAGAGAATATCGAGTGTGAGGTCTGTGAGATTGTCATCCTAGGAGAGGAACAATCCATAGTTTAGGGATTACAGTTCGTTGCATCTCAAAATCTTAATAGATTAGATTGTCATCTTGAAAATGAGCAATAGAGTCTATAGGTTTGAGATAGTTGATGTATCCTGGAGAGGACATCATATTTTAGGTAAATCTTAATCCTCTTAGGAATCAGTGAATTTGAATTTTAATCTTTTAGGTTAGAGTTTTTTTTCTACTTATTCATCTGAGTCCAGTGCTTGATGTCATCATTCTACACTTCATGATCATATCATTAGCAATTGTGTTTTTTTGCTTGAATTCTTTTGAACACAACATATCTAAAGTCAATGTACTCCTCTCTTTAGTTAAGTGAGTTAACTTTAGGATAACAATTTCCTCGTGGGATCGACATTCTACTCTTTCTATATTACTTGATACGACAAGTGCGCTTGCTAGCGATTTACATTTATACTTAGCACACATCAAAATTTTGATGTCTTTGTCGGGAAAATTTTTTTTATCCTAATTTGATTTCATTAAACTATGTTGAGAGTTATTTATCTTTTTGCAAAACTACATAAACCAATGTGATATTTTTCAGGCTAATCTTAAGCACAAGGAGGCGCTTATTCTAGACTACAATTTAAAAGCAACCAGATCCCGAGTTGCACATTCGGGAGCGTAGTTACAATTTGATCCAGAAATTGAGAGGACAATCAGAAAGCTAAGAAGAGATAAAAGATGGTTGAAGAGCAAGATGTTATTGCATCAAATGCTGAGATGACCATGAGGGACTATGTTTCCTCTAAATACAAAAATGCTGAGTCTAGTGTGGTGCTCCGAGCGATCACTGCTAATAATTTTGAGATTAATTCTTCAATTGTAAGGATGGTCCAAGCGAACGAGTTTGGAGGATCCCTAAATGAGAATCAATATACACGTTGGATAACTTCATCAGATATGCAACACATTCAAGTGAAACCATGTTTCTGAAGATGCAGTAAACTTGAGATTATTCCCTTTTTTTTCTGAAAGACAGGGCATCGACATGATTGTGCACCTTGCCTACTGGAGCCATCACTACATGGGACTAGTTTATAGAGAAATTTATTTCCAAGTTTTGCCCACCTCAGAAAGCAGCAAAGATAAGGAACGAGTTGAGGGTCTTTGAATATGATGATGATGAGACCTTGTATGAGACCTAGAAAAGATACAAGGAGTTGCTAGCGAAGGTCCCTGACAATAGAACTCCTTTATGTCAAATTCTGGAGGACTTCTAAAGTGGTCTTTTCCAGGAAGACAAGGACAAGCTGGACTCGTCTGCTAGAACTTCAGTTTTGGGCCACAGAGATGATAGAAGATGTAGCCTTGAATTCCTAGCAAACCAAGAGATCAAGAGGTGCCAAGAACAAATATGTGAACAAGGTTGAAGCCTCTGCAAGCAATGAAATTGTGGCTCAACTGTAGTCGCTTAACAAGAAGTTCGAGTTACTAATGACTCAAGGAGTTAAAAAGTGTGATCTTTGTGGAGAGGGTCATTCTTATAATGATTGTCCACATGGAAATAATTCTGCGAAGTTGAATAAAGTGGAGAATGTAAATTTTGTGCCTAGTTCCTTCCCCAAGAATAACCACCCCTTCAGTAACAACTACAACCCTGGATGGAGGAATAAACCTAACTTGGCATGGACTCAAGGACATATGTTCAACCAGCCTGCACAGAACTACCAACCTCCTACTGACCCAAAAAGCAACATTGAAAATTTGCTTAGCAAAATTATAGATACTATGGAAGCCAAGGTGTCAGGTCATGATGCCTCAATTCACAAGATGGAGATACAAATTGGTCAGCTGGTAAACATGGTTGTTGGACAAGCCTCAAGATCTTGGCTGAGTAATATAGAGAAGAATCCTGAAGGAGAGACTAAAGCAATATCTACAAGGAGTGGAAAACAGCTTGAAGATCCACAGTTCCCTGAAGACCATCCAACTGTAGAGTCCAAAGGTCAACAGGAAGTTGAAGAGACAATTGATACTACCTCCCTAGAGATTCAAAAAGAGAAAGGGAAGAATACTGCTGAAATACAATTGGATAAAGGTAGTTCTTTACCTTACCCTCATAAATACATAAAGGAACAATTGGATAAGCAGTTTTCCAAGTTCCTAGAAATTTTCAAGCAGTTACAGATAAACATACCTTTTCACAAACCCTTGAGGCAGATTCCTAGCTTTGCAAAATTTATGAAAGAGATACTGTCAAATAAGAGAAGGATTGAAGAAGCAAGCCTAATAAAGTTGACTCCTCAGTGTTGTGCCATTTAAAAAAGTGAACTTCCCTAGAAGATGAAAGACCCCGAGAGCTTCACTATTCCATGCACCATAGGGGACTTTCACTGCTCTAAAGCACTTTGTGACCTGGGAGCAAGCATTAATCTTATGCTCTATTCGGTGTTCCTCAAGATGGGGTATGGAGAACTAAAAGAGTCAAAATTACTGTTGCAGTTAGCAGATCAGTCTGTGAAGAAGCCAAGAGAGATTGTTGAGGACCTTTTAGCCAGTTGACTTCATAGTCATGGACATGGATGAGAATCAAGATGCTCGTATTATTCTGGGCAGATCCTGTCTGGCCATAGGAAACACTATGATTGATGTACAATAGAGTAAGTTGACCCTCATTGTCAACGATGAAGATCCAAGCTTTGATGTAGCCCAAAATCTCTGAAACAACCTGCAGGGCTTTCCCCATGCTTTGCCATTGATGTCTTTGAGGATGATCACTCAGATGTGCTGGACGCAATTATATATGAAGTTGCAAAAGATCCAGATGCTGACAACTTTGAGGTGGATCTAGAAGAAGAATTGCAGGAAGATCCTCAGCTAGAGGAAGAAAACAAAGATGCTCCTAAACTAGAGTTGAAAGATCTACCACCTCATCTTAAGTATTCCTTCATTGAAAATAAATCATATCCTATTATTGTTTCTTCTAAGTTGACAGATGAGATGGAGAAGAAGTTGATTGAAGTTTTAAGGAGGCACACAAAGGCAATTGCATAGTCAATTGTAGATATCAAAGGAATCTCCCCTCAATATGCATTGCATAAGATACTGATGGAAGAAGACAGCAAGCCCACGACTCAATTTCGGAGGAGATTAGATCCAACATTGGAAGTAGTGAAAAAGGAAGTCATCAAATTGCTAGATGCAGGTATCCTATTTTTGACAACCCTTGAATTAGTCATGTGCAGGTTGTGCCAAAGAAAGGAGGCATGACGGTCATGAAGAATGTCAATAATGAACTAATTCCACAAAGGATAGTGACTGGTTGGAGGGTCTGCATTGATTATAGAAAGTTGACCGAGGAGACACGCAAGGACCATTTCCCCTTCCTTTCATTGATCAGTTGCTGGAGCGAGTGCCAAGGCACAACTACTATTGCTTCTTAGATGGCTATTTGGGCTATAAATCAGATTGATGTGGCACCTAAAGATCAAGACAAAAGTACATCACCTGCCCATATGGTACATTCGCTTACAGAAGAATGCCCTTTGGCCTACGCAACACACCAACACATTTCAATGGTGTATGATGGCCATATTCTCGGACATGAATGAGTCCATCCTAGAGGTATTTATGGATGATTTCACCTTATTTGCAGACTCTTGACAATTATTTGGAGAATTTGGAAGCATGCTGAGAAGATGTGAAGAGACGAATTTGGTATTGAACTAGGAGAAATGTCATTTCATGGTGAAGGAGGGCATAATACTTGGCCACAAAATCTCTGGAAAATGTATAGAGGTTGACAAGGCTAAAATAGACGTCATTGCCAATCTACCACCACCTACTACGGTTAGAGGGATTAGAATCTTCCTAAGGCATGCTAGCTTCTACAAGCAGTTTATAAATGACTTCTCAAAAATAGCTAAGCCTCTGACAAACCTATTGTCAAAGGATGTGAAATTTGATTTTGATGATGGTTGCCTTTCCTTTAGGAGCCTTAGATGCAAGTTGAGTTCTGCCCCTGTGGTGGTCACACTTGACTGGACTTTGCCATTTGAAATCATGTGCGATGCTAGTGATGAATCAATTGGGGCTATTTTGGGTCAGCGCCACAATAAAATGTTTCATGTAATCTATTATGAAAGTCGGACTCTTACCACCACACAAATGAATTATGCCACAACTGAGAAGGAGTTTTTAGCAGTCATCTAAACTTTTGACAAATTCAGATCTTATTTAATTTGTTCAAAAGTCATTGTTTACACTAACCATGTATCTATTCGCCATTTGATGGCCAAGAAGGATGCCAAGCCAAGACCACTGAGATGGATCCTACTCCTTCAGGAATTTGATGTGGAAATCAAAGATAATAAGGGGTCTGAAAACTTTGTGGTTGATCACCGTTCTAGACTAGAACGAGCACCTAAGGTGCCGAAAGTCATCTGGTAGGAGTTCCTAGATGAGAAGATTTTTTGCATCAATGCCATTGGTAATATTACTAACTTGTCCCATGTTCCTTGGTTTGCATATTATGCTAACTTTACTGCAGGAGGTTATTTATCTAAAGGGATGACAAGTCAGCAAAAGAAGAGATACTTCTCTGTTTCGTATATGTACAGATCAGGTTATTTGCAGATGTGTGTGGGAGGAGTTCAATGATGCGAGCAAAAATATACTTGTTGCACGCATCCATTTCATATCATTTTTTGGCATTTAGTATAGGTTTATGCATGATTTTCACTTTAATTCATTATATTTTGTTTTTGAGTCAGAAACTACCCATATATTCTTTGTTGGTGAATTTTCAGGCAAAAGAATCCCAAAACTTCAAAGAATCCAAATTGAACATCAGAGAGACCCGCAACATTCTATGAATCAACAACAAAACGGACTGCGTGCAACCCTTAACGGGCCCTGTTCAGTCGCTTTAATCATCTACCACAATTTCAGTACAAACATGGACCGCCTTGCTCAAAACGGGTTGTGTTCCAGCCACGTCAGCTCCAGCCATGTCCGTGTTCCACGTCAAAATGATGGCTTTTCCCAATCAGAAGATTCCACATGTCAACGATGACGTCAAAACCATATGCGTTCCAAATAGTGTATGAATCCAACTCCTACCAGCTCAACGCTGACTAGTTTGCCAATCAACGCGGTCTGTGTTGTCACATCTAAAGGCGATTCGATAAAATAGACGACTCCTAATTTCGACTTGACGTACAAGATACAAACTTTTAATTTTAACCATCATATCTAGGGATCTCATATCAACTTTTTCCTATAAACAGAGCCCGTTGTAACCTAGAGAGGTATCCCTGATTGAAGAATTCAAGTCTTCTGTTCGGCAGCTCTGGTGTGGAGAGAAGCAGACCCAACGATGAAGTCCTGCAGAATCTGCTAATTATAGTTTTCTCTTCTCTTTATTTTAGTTGATTGGTTAGGGAAGAATTTGATTAAACCATGTTAGTCTCTTGGATTAATTTATTTTGAAATGTTAAATGAACTTGCAACTGAATTTTATATGTTCTTAATAGTATTGTTATTCTGAATTGATCGTAATTACTCTATAATTAATCGTGCATAATTTTCTCTCATATTTTTATATTAAATATATTTTTTCAGTTGAAGTCAAAATGGACCGTGTTTGTCTAACAAGGGCCATTTTTGTCATTTGCGCCACCGTCCGTTCATCCCATTTTGCATAATTTTTTTTAGTATTTTAATCGACAGAAAAATATTGTCGTGATCTTAGCCGACTCGACTGTGTTCTTCCACATTTTTTGAGTGTCGTACGCCACCCATTTTGTGAATATTATATTAATTTTTGTGAGAAACACGGTCATGATCTTAGCCGACTCGACCGTGTCCTCTCCCATAGTTGACACGGGCCGTGTTATATCTACGAACCCTGTTTGAACGTTTTCTGATTATTATATTGATTTCTGAGAGAAACGCAGCCGTGATCTTAGACGATTCGATCGTGTTCTCTCTCCTCATCTCAAGAGTCGTGTTTTCATCTGCCCGGACGCTGTCCGTTTTGGACGCGACGCGAGCCGTTTTCTAGCATATTCTTTCTCAGCCATTTTTAGGCGTTCGTCTTTTTAGATGCAAGGATTTATGTCTATCTGATTCCGGAATTCATAGATTGTGGGTTGCTATTCACTCGAGAGAGGTCTAGCCATTTACGATTGGATTTTACTGCGTCTTAACTTAATTGATTTGGGATTAATGTGGTTCGCATCTTCCTGAGTTAAATCATGATTAAAATAATTAGGTCATCCGAGAGGAGTCCTATATTATTAAATCAATCTTTTCGCCGTCTAATATTCAGACATTTTAATTGATTCTATCCAAAAGATAACAGTGGTAAAACAAATTTCTAACCTTAACCAACTTAATCGATTTATCATCTTGACCTTTTTGAAAACCCTAATCTCATCTTTTATCTTTTCTTTTCTCTTATTTTCTCTCTTTTCTCTTTTCTTTTCAAAACATATTTTTACAACTCCCATTTTCAAGTTTTCAGATAAGATTTCAGATTTTAAATTTCATTAGTCTCTATGGGATCGACAACTCAATATTCATTCTTTATTACTTGTGTGATCGGTACACTTGTCGAGTATTTTTACACGTGTGATTTTTTGCGTCATTCAACTAGATTTTAAGCCATTGCCATGATCAGCCAGCTGGAGGGCATTTTGGACCAAACAAAATAATGACTAAGATGTTGGAGTGCAGATTTTGTTGGCCTACAATTTTCAAGGATGCTCAATAATATTGTAAATTATGTGACTAATGCCAAAGGTCAAGTAATATTTCACGCAAAAATGAAATGACTCTGAACAATATCATATTCTGTAACATTTTTGATGTTTGGGAAATGAATATATTTTAATGGTTGTGGACTATGTATTTAAGTGGGCAGAGGCGAAAGCCGCACCCACCAATGATGCGAAGACAGTCACCGAGTTTTTGAGAAGGAATATTTTTACTTGTTTTGGGTCCCCAAGGCTATTATTAGTGATAATGGAACTCACTTGTGAATAAATTGTTTGAGAAATTGCTAAGTAAGTTTGGGATCACCCACAGGTTGAGCACATTTTATCATGCCCAAAACTGTGGGCAGGTTGAACTTTCTAATAGAGAACTCAAGCGGATCCTGGAGAAAATTATAAATTCTTCTAGGAAAGACTGATCACTAAGTTGAATGATGCTCTGTGGGCATATAGAATAGCTTTTAAAATATCCATTGCTATGTCACATTATAGGATGTATTTGGCAAGTCTTGTTATTTACCTGTTGAATTAGAGCATAAAGCCTATTAGGCAACTAAGTTTTTGAATTTTGATCTTGTAAAGGTAGGGGAGGAAAGACTGTTGAAACTTAATGAATTAGATGAATTCAGAACTCAGGCTTATAAAAACAATAAATTGTATAAGAAAAAAAGTTAAAATTTGGCATGATCGACACATTAAACAGACTAAAATTTTACCTAGTCAACAAGTTCTCCTATACAACAGTAGACTGAGACTTTTCTCTGGAAAACTTACATCTAGATGGAGTGGACCCTATGTGATAAAAGACAGTATACCCCAGGGAGTGGTTGAACTTCTAACTGTGGATGGGAAACAATCTTTTATAATCAATGGGATTAAAGTAAAACATTATACAAGGGGAGGTTTTCATGCACAAGTCCTTATGTTAAATCTTCTGGAACCTTGATTCTAGCTAGAGGCAAGTCAAGGCTACAGTCTAAAAATTAGCCATTGTGTAAATACTGACCGTTTCTTCTAGAGATGATTTGTAGCCAAGATCAGATGTTGATGGAGATGCGAGCTCACTAAGACAGAATGAGGGATAGTATTCAACGACTCCATGAGTATCACAACAACCAAAGACATTTGGAGGTTTTTTTTCTCTCCGACTCCACCACCATCGTCGCCTATGGCCTAGTCTGGTTGTACTCTTTTTCCTTTTAGCTGATTTCCATTAGGTGCATTTTGTATCACCTCCTTCGACGTGGGCTTGACCATTGAGGACAATGTCTAGTTTAAGCTTGGGGGAGTTTGCATTGGCTGAGTCCACTTTGTTTAGCATGTGTCTTTCTGTTAGTTTGAATTAGTTGTATGCATCAATGTGTCAGTATAAAGCTTTAAACATCCAAAAATATGCTACCTTGCTTAATTTTTTTGTTTTACTCAAGTATATACTCTAGAGTAGACTTGTATGATCTATGAAATTCGAGTGCCTTATTTTGAATGAAAATCACATGTGAGTACCAGAATCTAGAATTTTGTGTAATAGAGTGATGACTTTGTGGACCACAAGTTTCTTTCAACTTTATTGTACTTAAGTGTTTATATTTACAACCTATTTATTGAATGATTGAGTATATTTGGAGCTTATTAAAAATATGTGAAAAAGTTGAGAAATTGTGGAAAATCTAGTGTGCAAAAGAAAAGTCGAAAGAAAGATTATGAAAAAAAAAGTATGAGAAGGAGTTGAAGTAACCCTTACGTGTTATACACAACCTGGGTGTGTTCGGGTCAGTAAATCGTAGTGGTTCATGTCTGGTGACCTAAGACCAACTGGTCTGAAATCCATCGATCAAAAACCCGTTAAATAGATCACCGCGTGCGAATTGAAGAAGCACTTAAATTTTAAGTCAATTACCTAGTTTTGTTAGAACTCAAAATGAAAATTGAATGAATATTGGAATATGTAGTGTTTGATAGTATAAGCTCCAGGATACATGTTCTTTCAACATTAATGCTGTAAATTATTATACTTTGTCTTTAATATGCGAACGACTATGTTTAAATTATTTATGAGTCAACACTCTATGAAGCATCAAGTGCATTGCTAGTGAGGAGCAGGAGAAATAGGGTGGGATGAAAGTATTGGTCTGCATGGTCAATCTTTTGATGGAATCATCTTGAGCATTTGCTCTAGAATTTTGCTTGAGGACAAGCAAGAGTTCAAGCTTGGGGGTATTTGATGCGTAGTAATTTAGTCAATTTTTAATATCATTTCATCTATTTTTTCATGCATTTTGTTAGCATACACATCCATTTAGTATCACTTATTTTTTTATTTTCTTGAATCAAAGTCTACATAACTGGTATTTTTGTATTTCCAGGGCACTCAATGACCATTGGGAGAAGGCCACCAAAATTTGGGTCAAATTCGGAGTTAGAAAACTAATATAAATATTTTAGAGCTTCGATCACGGTCGTGACAGGTCTGTTACGGGCTGTGACATCAACAAAGAGAAAAACCACATTTCGATCACGATTGTGACAATTCTATCACGATCGTGATGCCAATAAAAGGAAGAATGTCGCTTCAGTCACGACCATGATTTCCAGATCACATGCCATGACTTCTTGACAAATATGTTGTTGTTCGATCACGTTTGTGTTACGGGCGTGACGCGCTAAATTTGTTTGGTCACGACCGTGACACTTTTGTCATGGGCCATGATGCATAATGGAGGAAAGACAAGTGTTTGGTCACGTCCATGATTTTCAAATCACGGGCCGTGTCACATGTGCGGCCATATTGTTCGATTATGGCCATGACATTTCTTTCACGGGCCATGACATGAATCGCACCCAGAACCAATGTTCGGTCACGATCGTGACATTTTTGTCATGGGCCGTGATAATGATCTTCATGCGCTATTTCTTATGTTTTAAAGGCCGTTTCAAGTCTATTTTCGACGGTCAAGATATAGTTTGAATTCTGATCTTCCTCTAGACGATTTTCATCAAGCCTAGGGTTCTTTCCACCTATAAATAGCCCCCAAAACCTCATTTTGGGGGATGCTTGAAACTTGGAAGAACTTAAAGAAGGAGAAGACGAAGTGCTGCCGGATCATCAACTTGAAGGTGTAAAACTTTTGTGAATATTTGTATTGTATTTCATTTTCTTCTCCTATTGTATATCCGGATTAACTCCCATGTATTTTATTAGTTCTTTTTGGAGACTTTACTTGTAAAAGGGAAAATCTAGAGAAATCCTAGTTTTATTTTATTTCCCCATTTTCTATTGTGTATGTCATGATGTGTTTAATGCCTTTCATACTTTGTATGATGTTATAATCTATTAGCATCCTGTAGAGGAACAACATATCTTGATTTCATATGCATGCCTGAATTGATTTATGAGCTATTTTAGTCAAACATTTTATACCACACTTAGTATCATCCTACGAGAGGAATACCGGGTGTGAAGTCTGTGAGATTATCATCCTAAGAAAGGAACAATCCATATTTTAAGGATTACAATTCATTGCATCTCAAAACCTTAATAGATTAGATTATCATATTGGAAAAGAGCAATAGAGTCTATAGGTTTGAGATAGTTGATGTATCCTGTAGAGGACATCGTTTTAGGTAAACATTAAACCTCTTAGGAATTTGTTGATTTGAATTTTAATACCAAATGTTGTCTTGTTCTAGCCTATTCTACCTAGCCTCCAACCTTTAGGTCGGGCTATTGGTTGGTCATCAAAAAATTTAGGGTCTTCTAGTTGCTTGCCGCTCCTAGTAGAAATTGCCTTGGCCTCCTCCTTCAAGTTCTTCTTTTTATTACTAGGTAATGCTCTTGGTGCTCGCCCCGCCACAATGTTTGCTAGCTGACCTATTTGCATCTTAAGGTTGTGAATCGATGCATCGTGATTCACCACCTTGGACTCCATAAGGGACATGAATTTAGTCGGCAACTCCTCCATATTGTTCTTTGGCTATGTAAGTGGGCGCTAGGAACTTTGTGGGAGAGAGTTGAGCCTGTTGTTGCACTATCCCCATGCCAGATTAGGATGATTCCTCCAACCTGAGTTTTAATTGTTACTGAATGGGTTATTGCTTTTTGAGGAAGGAACAAGCCACAAAACTGACATTCTCAAATTTGTTTACCTCAAAATTGTTGTTTTGGGGACACTCGGTGTAGGGGCATCCCTCTTCACACAGCTCATACTGCTGAATAGTGCAGAACACAAATAGATCGAATTTCTTATTGAGTGACTCCAGCTGAGCCACAACTTCACTATTGAAACTTTGCTCTACATTGAGCACACATCTTGTTCTCTAGTTTTTGGACCTTCTATTTTGCCAAGAGTTGAGTGTTACATATTCACTGATCTCATAAATTTCCTACATACTCTTCTTTCTCAAAACTAAATCTCTAGCTAATGAGTCCAATTTGCCATTGTCTTCTTGGAACAATCCATTGTAGAAATCTTGTAGGATTTGCCACAATGGAGTTTGATGTTCAGGGACTTTGGCTATAACTTCCTTGTACCTTTCCTAGGATTCATACAGGGCATCATCATCTTCTTGTTTAAATGACGACCCCAACTTATTCCTCATCTTTGTAGCCTTCTGAGGTGGATAGAACATATGATAAACTTATCAATAAAACTATTCCCAAGTTGTGATGAGTTCTATTGGTAGGGTGCTCAGCCAAGTTGATGCCTTGTCTCTTAGAGAGAAAGAAAATAGACTCAACTTGACTACATCTTTAGACACATGGTTGCACTTGAAAGTATTGCAGATATGAATAAAATTGTCGAGGTGGGTATATAGATTCTACAAGGCTCCCCCAAACTGACAAGCTTGGACCGTCCTCAAAATGGAGGATTATATGAAAATTATTAGCATTAATCACATGGAGGACTACACTGGACTATGCATTTTTGTACTTCGAAGAGCCATAGTCTTTCATAGTTAGTTTAGGTGAAACTATTGCTCTTCCTTGTTCGTCAGTCATTTTAGTTGAACTCCTTAGTCTTTAGGTTGTTCTCTAACTTTTTCGATCAAATTGAAGATCAATTTTCAACTGTCTTGTTCAGGAATGAGTCACGTGAGATGTGATGTTCATAATGATTGATCTTTTCTTGTATCAAGATTTGCCTGAAAAATTAACAAGGAGTGAAGATTTGCAAAAAGATAAATAAATCTCAAAGTAGTTTAATGGAATAAGATAGGATAAGATATAAAAAATCCTTGACAATGGAGCTAAAACTTGATACATGGTGCTATGACCTAAAATAATCACTAGCGAATCCACTACTTGTGATATGGAATAGTTACGATGTCGTTCCCATAGAGATTATATTCTTATTCTAATCTAGCCCCACGAATTAATAGGAGATGTACATTGATTTGGATAAAATTATTTGTTCTCAAAAGATAAAATAAGATTGAAAAGATAACATCAACGATAATTTCTAAATTTTTAATTATATCAAGCACTGGACCGAAATGAATGAGGACAAGTAGAGATAAACAAGATTTTAGGGTTATTTCTATTTTCCTCCCCTGAACTATCGCAAAATTTCCGATCTGCCTCTAAATAATAAAATCGGGCAGAATCAGGTTTCAACTTTTTTTCATTGACCAATTTTATCCAACCGTCTGATTTTGAATTTACTCAAATTGTTTGGATTTATTAATTACCACTTTACCCTCCTCTTCTCTCCTCTCTCTCTTTACCTAAGTCATTTTATGAAGAAATTATGGAAAGGATACTACAAACTTCTAATCAAGCACAATATATGTTGGCATCAAACATGATGAGGAGAAAAGTATGGTAAGGAGGATTTCTATTTCTAAAGAAATCAATGATAAACTTAACATGCATCTTAGCATCATTCAACAAATTCACATGCAAAGTATGGTAAGAAGGATGCTTATAATTATGACCTATGCTAGCTTATCTATCTATAGCTTGTTGAACATAAGGTGAATTACAAGTATTATTCCTTTTTCCATTAGATATCTCTTTCTCGTTACCTTCATCCAATGTCAAGTCTTAAATTAATTCTTTTTTGTCCTTGGCCTTTGGAATATCAATATTCAATGAGCTTTGAATTTCTAATTGGACACTTGAACGAGCCTTCGTACATGAGTCAACATTTCCTTTATTCCGAGCAAGATGCTGCTTCATTCATGAAATTGATTAAATTAAATAGACTATATTAAATCTCATGATCATCTTAGAGAAAAGAAGGCATTATGACAAACACTCAGGTTCTAAAAGAAATAATTCATTAAAGATTCCAATCTAAAATAGGGTTCACAAACTCTTTAATATAGACTACTCCATGATAGAATTACAAATGACAAAACAAAGAAAATAATTCATCCCAACAGAGAAAAAGAATAAAGAGTCTAACTGTATGGAGTAGCAGAACAACCTTCTAGTGGATGCACACATCGTCTTCTTCTTGATCCTGCAGAGCTCATTGTTCAACACCATCACTTGGCTTCGATGGAGAAAAAATAGAATTTTTCAAGAGAGAAAAATTGAGAGAGAAAAATTGATGAGGCCAATACTTTATTTATACGGGAGGTAAAAATTTAGAATTTGTGGAGGTTAATTTCATCTCAAACTTTTCAATTTGACCAGAATTGGCCAAAAACTACCTTATCTTAAGGTTGGTTTTAAAAGTAGGTTTGAATAAACATCTACGAATTCGAGTCACGACTGTGACGTTGGATTT
This sequence comes from Pontederia paniculata, assembly GCA_001647135.1. Lineage (NCBI taxonomy): Eukaryota > Viridiplantae > Streptophyta > Magnoliopsida > Commelinales > Pontederiaceae > Pontederia > Pontederia paniculata. The sequence goes on from LTAE01006912.1 coordinate 16,912, forward strand.
CATGGTAGTGACCGTAACCATTTTGTTGTATGCAGCTTTTCATAACCCATGAACTATATTTCACAATCGTGATCGCAACTTCATCTTTAGGTCTCCATGATTTCACGACCCATGAATTGGGTTTCGCGGCCATGACTCTTCGATAACCCGCTTTGTTCATGAGCGTAAAGTCCTTGTTATGATTATCTTTGCTTTCACGATTGTGACGCCTTCTCCATGGTCATGATTATTTGAGTCTTCAATCAGCTCCCTTCATTCTCTATCATGATGTTGCCCATCACCATGAAGAATTTTAGAATTTCTCAACAACTTTTGCTCATGGCCGTGATATTGGCCATCACGATCGTAACAACCAATCTTATATTGAAATCTTGTAGAAATTGTTTTTTCATCGTTCAATGTTGTCTCTCTACGCCTTTCTGCTATGAATTTATCAAAAAACATGAAGTCTTGGGTAGATCCTGACTCAATAAAATTAAATTAAAAATCTAAGCAAAATGATGCATGTAATGAACAAATTAATAAAAAAATGAAATAAATATTCCATGCAAAATATGTTGAAATAATATGCATCAACTAGCATTAGTTCTATTGATGACTTTAATGGTCATCTCCATAATGATCAAATGGTCATATTCTTTTAACATCTCTTATTTGACCAATATTATCATGCATATTTAACACTCTCATAGTTTATGCAGTGTGATTACATTTTCAGCCCTCTCACTTTTCGTATTTTCCTTGGAGTCTCATCAAATCAACACGTTTGATAATGTTCTAATTGAAATTCTTTTTGTTGGATAATCAACTAACATATCACTAGTAGGCATGCATGTCACAACTACTTCTTTCTTTTTTACTATGCCCTAAATATATTGATACATTATTTCAATCATATTTTATGTCTATTGACTTTCCAAAAAATATGATTAAAATATTATAATATGAAAAGAAATGGAAAAGAATACTTTCTTACTATGAACCATATAATAATGACAATAAATACAGTTAATAACTTTCTTTTAGAATTGTTCAAATTTTTTGAGTAGTGGGTTATGATGAGAATAATAGAAAAAAAAGTAGATGTTGTACACGAGAAGAAAAAAAAACTGTAACATTTATTTGTAACCAATTATCACATTATTGGGTGAAATAATTTTAGAAAAAAAATTAGTATATTCAACAATATATAATATATTGTTTGACATTCTAAATTTGAAGCATCTATAATAACAATATATAATATATAAATCTGAGGCATTATAATATTATAATATGTAACAATATATAATATATAAATTTAAATCACATTATAATGACAATCAATACAATTAAAAACTTTCTATTGAAGGTTGTCTATCGATTTCCCAAGAAATATTATAGCATGGAAAGGAAATTTTCTTACAATGAACCATTTAATAATGACAATAAATACAATTAATATTTTTTTAGAGTCACCTGACTTTTTTCGGTAATTAATATCATGTATTAAGTAGTGAATTATAATGAGAGAAACTAAAAACATATTAGACAGTGCAAATGTAGAGAAATATAAAAAACTTAAAAAAACAAAGAAAAAAAGATGAACATAGTGAAAAAAAAGAGAGTTCCAATTTTCTATTCAGAAAGTGCAAAAAAGCACATGTTTGTATCATATATATATAATATATATATACTTGAACACCCTAAATATGATTGTTTGGTAAATAGTACTTATAAGACAAAAAATATTACGAAAAAATTAGGATATAAAAACAAGCTACATAGTTTGACCAGATGACTTATAAGAAAAATATATATACAAAAGTTGGGACCTCTTGCTTATTATTTTCTACTTATAATTTGTGATTAACTTTTGTGTCTTATAACTTATAAGTAAAAAAACATTAGTTACCAATCACCCATATTTGTTAAACGATGCTTATAAGTAAGTTTGACTAACTTATAAGTTTAGTCAAACACCCCCTTAATCAAAGAGAAGATGGAAGGGAATATCAATGAGGATACCTTGGCTAGAAAGTAAAATATATTGTAGAATTGTAGTTGTGCAATTAGTAAAGCCAAAAATCCATTTATCAAATTTACTAAGCAAAACAATAGATCATCTACATTAATAAAGATCGCAATTAAGAAAGTAAAATAGTCAAATATTTTTAACAGCTATTCTCTTGTTTCCGAACTCATTATTTTGAACATTAGTCTTTGTTATTTTATACAAGCATGCAACTGTATAAGACACAATAATTACCTCGTCATCGACCCACAGGAGTAGTCAAGGTTACATAATTAGTGCCATCATATTCTTGTTTGTCGGAGGAAAGTTGTGAATCCATGTCGCTTCTTTTGACCAGAAAATCAGGTTGCTTTGGCAGAGGCAGTATCATGTTGTCACACACTAACATCATCACCACTTGAGACATTGTAGGCCTATCTTCAGGGAGTTCTTGAACACTTAACAAGCCCACTTTTATGCACCTCATCACTTAAGTTATAGAGTACTCTTGACTTATTAATGGATCAATCAACTCCAGACTTCTACCATCATTCCATAGACTCCATGCCTGGAAAATTTCTTTTGTCATTACTTGCTTCGTAATTATTTTACTAACATGAACATAATGAAGTAATCATGATGCATACTTACTTTTCCTAGAAGAAAACCTTTTGGTTTGGAGTGATAAACACCTTTGTTCCTCACACCACTGACTAGCGCTAGAACTCAAAAACTGAATACATCTGATTTCACTGAGAATAGTCCATACTTACATTTCTGCAAGTAATCATATGCATACTTACTTTTCCTAGAAGAAAACCTTTTGGTTTGGAGTGATAAACACCTTTGTTCCTCACACCACTGATAATTTCTAGCGCTAGAACTAAAAAACTGAATACATCTGACTTCACTGAGAATAGTCCATTCATTGCATATTCTGGAGACATGTATCCACTGCATAAATGACATTAAACATAGTAAGGAAATTCTGCAAGTGAGAAGTAAGTGATATGCTAGCAATTACTCACTATGTTCCGACGACTTCTCTTGTAATATTCATGGCATTGTCATTGCTGAATATTCGAGCTAAACCAAAATCCAATATTTTCGGGTTCAGTTCATTGTCCAGAAGGATATTGCTAGCTTTAAGATCTCTGTGAATAATTCTAAATCTAGAATCTTCATGAAGATACACAATCCCTCTTGCTATCCCTTTGATAATGTTATAGCGTGCTTGCAAACTTAGCTGGAAAGCATCATCCTTTTTTGTAATCACAACATCATATAACACTTAAACAAAGATTGCATTCACTTGACCATAAATCAAGATAAACAAAGAAGTCAAAAAAAGATGTTTCACAATAAAGTACTAACCGAACAAAAATGTGTCTAAGCTCTTGTTTGGCATGTACTCATACACTAGAATTCTCTCTTCTCCTGCAAATAAGTAGCCAAGAATATGAACAAGGTTCATGTGTTGAAGTTTGGCAATTAGTGTCACTTCATTCTTGAACTCATCGTTGCCTTGTATGGAAGTCCTTGAAAGCCTTTCTACAACTATTTCTTGCCCTTCAATCAACGTCCCCTGCATGACATAGGTGTTCAAAAGATTGGATCATTGATAATTTTGTAATTTCCTATTATTTAAATATAAGATTACATTGTGTATTAAACAACCCTGTCACGCCCCGAACCCGACGCCCGGAGCGCGGCAAGGGGTGTTTCGACCTTTCACTAATTCAACTTCAAACTCTAAATAACAACGGTCAATATAGTAGAC
>LTAE01006912.1:25870-37565 GCA_001647135.1 Pontederia paniculata
AATTCAAGGTAGTCGGATGCTCACCGAGAACGAAGTAAAGTAAATGCGTGTCTGATTCCCTATCGGCTCCAAGATGCACACGAATCTAAACAGCAGCAGCTATAATGTAAGTATCAGATTCAAGCTACTCACACATATGGTTACTACTCCCTGCGAACTCACCGTCTATCGAATTAGTAGGTGCTGCAACGCCGAGATTCAAGCTCCGTCACATACGTACGTAGGAGATGAGGTCTAGTGTCGAAGCAGGGAAGGTCAGGAAACTATGAACATCCGAATTAAAAGAGGGCTGCTCTCATTGTACGCACTCACCGGAGAACAGGATAAATCACACAGCGCCGTGGTCTCTCTCTCGGCTCCGATGTCCTGCGTATGACATAAACGGAGCTGCCATGAAGATAGGATCAGAATCACGCACACACGACGCTAGAATCACTTAACCAAAAATGTTTAAGTTCCTCACCGGAAAGGAGTTACAGTTGCTGATTGCGCACACCGTCGATGACGAGGACAGCCGCTGACATAAAGGAAGGACAGCCATAAGTGTCGCCGTCGAATCGTGAACTGCTCCTCACCGGCGATGACTCCCTCGACCCAAAACTGTGAACGCACAAAACAAGAGACCCTAATCACCCTATATCACTAACATCGTGTCGTCGAGAGGGTTCGATTCGTACCTTCTGATGACGAGGTGGTCGCCGGGATCACCAGCGTCAGAGGTATCCTGGTGTCGCGTCGCCGGATGGAGAGAAGAACGAGTGAGAGAGGGAGATGAGGGGCGGCACTGTAGCAACCGTAGGGAAGAGAAAAGAATATAACATGGAGGAAACGTGTCGCCGATCCATCGGTCCAATCCATTTAATTTATTTAATTTTATTATTATTGTTTTTTTCACAAAAAAGACAAGATTAACCTTATTATTTTTTTAATACCACAGCTACCATTGGGCTCTTGGGCTCATTTTTGTGTGGGCTTACAAACCCACCCTGTCCAAGCATGTTACGAGTAGAGAAGTTTGACAGTTGCAGCACATATTGTTTCAAAACAATATATTGGTAGCTCTAGTTCATCATCATCCTTTATCATTCCACCTGTAAAATATTTATTCAGGGTGTCAATATTCCCTTAGAATGCATTAATTCATCCATCATTATTCGAATTAAAATAATTCATCATTAAAGTTGCATGGCAGCAGTCCCATTTGCCTACCGAACAGTTAGTTGGCTGAGTCTTCAAGACAATAATGACGTTGCGTCAACTCTTGTGGGTTCCTGTCAAGTTTTTGGCCCTATTTGACACGCATTTAAAATAGCGTCTACACTAGCGTGTAGTGTGTTGACCAGATCAATACGCTACTTAAAGTGTTTGGTAAACATAATTAATAGTAGCGATAAGCGATTGAAACTCAGCGTTTTGAGACGCTCGAAAGACCAACATCTAGGATAGCTACAAGCGTATTGAAATTTATTTTCGGATATACCCTCAAAATATTTTAATATTAGTTACTATTTGTATTATACACTTATTATTTTATACTACATGATCATTTTATTATTTATTATTATTTTATTAATTTATAAATCATTTGGTCAACTATTTATTTTATTATTATTTATTAGTATTAAAATAGTTAAAATGAAAATATGTTATTAAATTTATGGTGCATATATTAATACAAATTATTTAAATAATTGTTTGTAATTTTTTTAGTCATTTTACATTTACTGATTGATTCAAACGCTATATTTGCCAAACACTTTTATTAATTTTAATAATTAACTCGCTATCGCTAATCGTTAATCTCTAGTCACTATTCGCTATTCACTATTAACCGCTAGTACATGCCAAACAAAGCCTTTAAGTCCTGCATTCGGATATATGTTATTATAAGTGTATATTGGACGAAAGCAAGTTGTTATGTTCCTTTGTCTGATTTAACATTTTTTGTTTTCTGAATTTAGATCCATCTATTCTAATTTGAGGACTTTCAAAGGTTTATTGTCACGCCTAGCCTCCAACAAATGAAAACAAAAAGAAAAAAATTGGGAGAAGATTATGGATCATGTCTGATTGGAACACCGACTAAGTGTTGTAAATAACCAGATAATCTTGATTTTTTTGGAGTTTGAATTTGATTTATTTCAGCATTATCTAAAACTCTCTAAAGCCACAATTTTTTTTACTCATGATATTATTTTCTTTCCATAGGTATCTCTCTTTTTTTCTGTCCTCTCTTGTGGTGGAGGTAAAGTTTTATATTCTTCAATTAGTTCTCGTCCTCAAAATTTAGGAGATCGACATCAACACGAGGAAGAAAGAGAATGTTCATTGTTGAGGTGGAGTGAGGAGAAAAAATTAGGACAAGGAATGAGGAAAAAGAAAGGAGTTTGATCATGATTAGAATGAGTAAGGGAGATCACTTATAGAGTTCTATATGTTTAAATGTTTGCAAATAAAATAATAAACCATATAGGTTTATGCATAGTATTGTCTCGTTTCATGTTTATATCTGCTATGCAAAATTGTTAGTTTTCTACTTCTAATCAACCTTTGAGATGGAGATAATGATTACAACCCATAGTGTTAGAAAACCTAAACACAAATGGTAATACCCGACCAAAACGGCCCGAGTTGCCTGGGTCGTGTTACCGAAACGGCCCGAGTTGGATGGGCCGGCCCAAGATTGACTGGCCGTGGTCACAACATGGGCCGAGTTGGACAAAGTGGGCCGTGTTGGGCCGCGTCGAACGAATCAGACTAAAAGTCCAATTACGAAAGAAAAGTAGTTTAACAATGACTCAAACTCTTTAAACCCTATCTCTAATCTCTATATAAACCCCTAACACGAAATTAATTCTCTCAAACCCTCATTAGTTTACTAAGTCGTCAGGTAAACTTCTCTCTCTTCTTCTCTTTTCTCTTCTTCTCCTTCTCTCTTTCACGTTAGAGCGCCTCGGGAATCATGCCAGGAGGAGATAGGTGAACGGACCGAAGGGGAGGCAGCGACACACAGATCGAGGAAAGGAACGAAATCTAAGGTATGTAATTAGGATCATTATGAGGAAGCGATTTTCAGGTCTTAATCGATGATTTATGAAAATTAATGAAGGTTTTCGGTAGATTGGAATATATTAACTTGATTTAATGGAAGAGTTCGTCGGATTTGTATAACTTCATCACCGGACTCAGACCGTGTTAACCTAACACGGCCCGTGTCGCGATGTCGGCGTGAGATACGTCGGACGGATTGGATCAACAGCCGACCGTGTTGATCAACACGGTCGGAGTTCCCTGGAGAGTGCATCGCGTCACCCTGACGCGTCGCACACGCAGGACGCGTCACCCTGACTCGTCGCGCACGCAGGACGCGTCACCCTGACGCGTCGCGTGCCCTAAAACGGCCGCGTTCTCTGTTACGCGTGCGGAGATAATTTCCCGAATATAATAATGAACCTAATGATCGTGCTGGAGCAAAACGGACCGTGTTACTCTACCCGGACCGTGTCGGCTAACCCGGAAGATGCTGCCTGAACGCGTAGGTTGAACGCGCCTCGGCCGAGAACGACGCGGACCGTGTCAGACCTGACGCGGGCCGTGTCCAGGTAAGATGATGTAATGAATGACTTATTGATTGACTGATTGAACTTGATTGAGGTAGGATTAGTATTTTTCTCTCACGCAAACTTAGTATGATAGAATAAAGAGTTAAAAGTTATTAATGATTGTGTTTGAATCTGTACATGAAGATGAAGGCCCCGGCGGTTACTGATTACTGATTACTGTTACTGATGGTTCCTTAAGAATCAACAATCAATTCTTTGTGAAGTATTGTTGACTTCTTCTGGTTCAACTGAGTCCTTTGGGACTACTGATGAAGACTTACTGATGGGTCTAGGGTTGACCCCATGGCCTAGCTAGCCATTATGACGACGGATCGCCGTAAATCTTCATGTCCTGTAAACTGCTCATGACTGACTGAATTAAAAGATGCCACCAAGATAAATGATAAGAAGTACTGATATTACTGTTACTGTTACTGTTACTGAAAAGAACTAATGAAAGAATTACTGAATACTGATTAATGTTACTTGATTACTGACCCCTGATTATTATTTTCTCCTATATGATCTTTACATACTGAGTGTCACAACTCACGGGTTCTACCCCTGCGAATTCAATTCGTCAGGTGGTTTTGATCTTTGATAGGTACTGATGATGGTGCTGATGGTGATGCAGCTCGTGGTGGTCTGCTTTGCATATGAATTAGGATCCTGGTTGAGTCCTGCTGGTCATTTGTTAGAGATGAACTTTATTTGGAGTCCTTTGAAGTTTGTCTAATTTAGTTATTGATGTCTGTTCGTATTGGAACCATGTATTCAATTATTAGTTTTATGTTGGAAAAAAATATTTTAGTCTATATTGTTATTGTTATCTGATATAGCCCTGAGGTTGACTAGTCAAATGGTCAAACCAAAGGTAATGATATGATGTGGTGGCGTCTCTAAAGTCAAGATTATTGTCAGGTGACAAGGTCTAATTTTGGGGGCGTTGCACAAACTGTATTTATCAGAAATATATTGAAGTGGACAGAAAATAGACCGTTTCAATTAATACACAGGGCGTATTCCTCCAATAGAAGATGTTGCAAAGAATATCCTAACTCTAAAACGAACCATGTTGATCTTAAAATATTCTGCGCTTAGTTGTATGAGTTCTAATGAGATAAAGGCAATGTGTTGTCCCTAAGGCATGTCACATTCCCTTGGTAAAAGAAAAAATGATAGTATTATTTTCATTGTATTATTATTAATCATACTGAATTAAATCGTATATGAATTATAAGGTTAATTATTATTTGAAGATTTACTATATAGACTTAGTTATCTTTAATGATAATCTAGAAATGAATTTCATTTTCAATCATTAATAGAGTTAAAAATGCTAATGATTAATCAAATGTATTTTTGTTTTTGTAGAAGAGTATGAATTAGTACTCGACGAATTGAAGGATTTGTGGGTTAACTATAAGTTCCATTGGAAACCTTTTTCTTATTGGGTGAAGAGCATCCACACCCTATCTAGTCATAATGGCACGGAATTAAAATCAATAATCTTTTATAGATTTGTACAAATTCATTATTGACTATAATAATTGACAATTTAGAATAAAATAAATAGTCAAATATTTTTAACACTATTCTCTTGTTTCCAAACTCATTATTGTGGACATTACTCTTTGTTATTTTATACAAGCATGCAACTGTACAAGACTCACAATAAATACTTCATCATCGACCCACAGGAATAGTCAAGGTTACATAATTAGTGCTATCATATTCTTGTTTGTCGGAGGGAGGTTGTGAATCCATGTCACTTCTTTTGAGCAGAAAATCAGGTTGCTTTGGCTGAGGCAGTATCATGTTGTCACTCATTAACATCATCACCACTTGAGACATTGTAGGCCTATCTTCAGGGAGTTCTTGAACACTTAACAACAACAACAACAACAACAAAGCCTTATCCCACTAGGTGGGGTCGGCTACATGGATCATACGACGCCATTGCGCTCTATTAGTAACCAAATTTTTTGGTATATTATTCGTTAATAGATCTCATTCTATTAGCTCGTCAAGTGTTCGCTTTGGTCTCCCTCTCCCTCTTTTAATCGGACTCCAGATTGTTTGCTCTACCCTCCTTACTGGCGCATCTAATGGCCTTCTCTGGACATGACCAAACCACCTCAAACGATTTTCTACCAGCTTCTCGCTAATAGGTGCCACTCCGACTCGTTTACGTATATGGTCATTCCTAATCTTATCCTTTCTAGTATGACCACACATCCATCTCAACATCCTCATTTCAGCTACCCCCACTTTATGTTCATGTTGTCCCTTCATAGCCCAACATTCACTACCATATAACACTGCTGGTCTTATAGCAGTGCGGTAGAATTTCCCTTTAACCTTATGGGGTACTTTCCTATCACAAAGGACTCCAGTAGCCTTCCTCCACTTACACCAACCAGCTTGAATTCTATGGTTAACATCATCATCAATCTCCCCATCTTGTCTTATAATTGATCCCAAATATTTAAACTTTGTCACTTGAGAAATTATATCATCTCCTAACCTAACTTCCGAATCGCCTCTAAATTGTCTATTCGTGAAATTGCAATGCATATACTCTGTCTTATTCCTACTTAAACGGAAACCCTTTGACTCCAACGTGTTTCTCCATATTTCCAATTTTGCATTAATCTCATCTTTTGAGTCCGCTAAAAGTACGATATCATCAGCAAAGAGCATGCACTTAGGTACCTCATCTATGATACTCTCGGTTAGAGCATCCACAACTAAGTTAAACAAATATGGGCTTAAAGATGATCCTTGGTGTAGGCCAATTCTTATAGGAAATGCTTTCGTCTCTCCTCCTGGTGTCCTAACCTTAGTCAATGCCCCATCGTACATATCTTGTATAATCTTAATATATGCAACACCCACTCTTTTCTTTTGCAAGGCTTTCCAGAGTACCTCTCTTGGTACACGATCATACGCCTTTTCTAAATCAACGAAAACCATATGTAAATCTCTTTTCCTACTTCGATACTTCTCCATCATTCCCCTTAGTAAATAAATCGCCTCTGTAGTGGATCTTCCTGGCATGAATCCAAACTGTCTCTCAGAAATACTAGTCTCCACTCTCAATCTATGTTCAATCACTTTTTCCCATAACTTCATTGTATGACTCATAAGCTTAATCCCTCTATAATTTGCACAATTCTGAATATCCCCTTTATTTTTGTAAATAGGAACTAACGTACTTATTCTCCAAGCATCAGGCATCTTTTTTGACCGTAAAATCTCGTTAAACAATTTACATAACCACAACACACCTTTTTCTCCTAAACATTTCCAAACTTCAATCGGTATCCCATCCGGTCCAATAGCTTTACCATTCTCCATTTTCTTAAGAGCTTCTCTAACCTCCGCAACTCTAATTCTGCGATAAAATGACCTATTAAGCTCACCTTCACTAACAGCCAAGTCCTCCAAATCGCAACGGGAACCTTCACATCCATCATTGAATAACTTATTGAAATACTCTTCCCATCTATTCTTAATATCCTCCTCCGTGACTAAAACATTACCACCTTCATTTTTTATGCATCTTACTTGATCAAAATCTCTCGACTCCTTCTCTTTATTCCTTGCAATCTTGTAAATCCTTTGTTCTCCGGCCTTTGTCCCTAACTCCTTATAAAACCCCTCATATGCTTTCGCTCGAGCCTCACTAACTGCCTTCTTAGCCTCCCTTTTAGCCAAGCGATATTTTTCCCAATTGTCAGAGCTACCGTCTAAGTGTATAGCTTTGAAACAATTCTTCTTATTACGCACCTTTTCTTGTACATCTTCATCCCACCACCAAGTCTCCTTATCTCGTGATCCAAAACCTTTTGATTCTCCTAGAATTGTTTTAGCGACCATTTCAACCTTTTGTGCCACATTTTCCCACATGATACTAGCATTTCCTTGTAACTCCCACATCCCTTCTTCCAATAACTTACTCTTAAAAATCTCTCGCTTCTCCCCCTTTAACTGCCACCACTTGATCCTTCGATTTGAAATTGTTCGACGTTTTGATTTTATATATTTAATTCGCATATCAAGAACTAACAATCTATGTTGTGTGGTCACCCCATGCCCCGGAATCACTTTGCAATTTGTACACCATCTATTATCAGGATTCCTTGTCAAAAAGAAATCAATCTGAGACCTATGAGTTCCACTTTTATAGGTGATTAGATGTTCCTCTCTCTTCCTAAAACAAGTGTTGACAATCTTAAGGTTATATGCTAAAGAAAAATCGATAATAGTTTGTCCTTCTTCATTCAGCTCCCCAAAACCAAAACCACCATGAACCCTTGCATGTGGTCCCGCCTCTTTACCCACATGTCCATTAAGGTCTCCTCCAATAAACACTTTCTCGTTTATCGGTATACTTTCAATCAACCCCTCCATATCTGCCCAAAACTTCTCCTTGAGATGTGCTTCTGTCCCTATTTGAGGTGCATATGCACTAATAACGTTCATTATATCCTTTCCAATAATTACTTTCACGGATATGATTCGATCCTCAATCCTTTTAACTTCCACAACATTCTTCCTCCATTCTTCATCCGCAATAATACCAACACCATTTCTTCCATTTACCTTACCCGTATACCAAAGTTTGGAACCGTTGACATTGATCACTTTACTTCCCTCTCCAGCCCACCTAGTTTCTTGTAAGCACAATATATTAATCTTACGCTTACTCATTACTTGTGCTACCTCAAAACGCTTTCCATTTAGCGTCCCAATGTTCCAAGAGCCTAATCTGATCTTACTCTCATGGACTAGCTTCTTCAGCCGCCTCCGTCCATTAGAGTGCGGTAGCCTTTGCTCATTTAACACTGCATTCAGGCAAGGATGCAGCGACTCTTGCTCTCTTATCACTGTACTCGAGCCATACAGCGCGTTACTTACGGGTAACGACCTAGCATTAGCGCAATGTATTCGTTGATCCATGTTCATGAGATTCGACAAGGTTTTACGTTGGCTGTCGAGGCCTAACACAACCCTCCTCCTTTGTCCGGGCTTGGGACCGGCTATAAACATAGGCGGAGTTATAGAGTACTCCTCACTTATTAATGGATCAATCAACTCCAGACTTCTACCATCATTCCATGGGCTCCATGCCTGGAAAATTTCTTTCTTCATTACTTGCTTCATAATTATTTTGCTAACATGAACATGATGAAGTAATCATGATGCATACTTACTTTTCCTAGAAGAAAATCTTTTGGGTTGGAATGATAAACATCTTTGTTCCCCACACCACTGATGATTTCTAGCACTAGAACTCCAAAACTGAATGCATCTGATTTCACTTAGAATAGTCCATTCATTGCATATTCTGGAGACATATATCCACTGCATAAATGACAATAATCACAGTAAGGAAATTCTGCAAGTGAGAAGTGATATGCTAGCAATTACTCACTATGTTCCGACGACTTTTCTTGTAATATTCATGGCATCGTCATTGCTGAATATTCGAGCTACTCCGAAATCCGATATTTTCGGGTTTAGTTCATTGTCCAGAAGAATATTGCTAGCTTTAAGATCTCTGTGAATAATTCTAAATCTAGAGTCTTCATGAAGATATACAAGCCCTCTTGCTATCCCCTTGATAATGTTATAGCGTGTTTGCCAACTTAGCTGGAACGCCTCATCCTTCTCTGTAATCACAAGATAATATAACATTTACACAAAGATTGCCTTCACTTGACACTAAATCCAGATAAAGAAAGAAGTCGAGAAAAGATGTTGTTTCACAGTAAAGTACTAACCGAACAAAATTGTGTCTAAGCTTTTGTTGGCATGTACTCGTGCACCAGAATTCTCTCTTCCCCTGCAACTGAGTAGCCAAGAAGTCGAACAAGGTTCCGGTGTTGAAGCTTGGCAATTAGTGTCACCTCATTCTTGAACTCATCGGATCCTTGTATGGAAGTTCTTGAAAGCCTTTTTACAGCTATCTCTTGCCCTTCAATCAACGTCCCCTGCATGACATAGGTGTTCAAAAGATTGGATCATTGATAATTTTGTAATTCCATATAACCTAAATATGAGATTATCTTGTATACTAAACCAAACCCACCCTGTCCAAGCATGTTACGAGTGGAGAAGTTGTCAGTTGCAGCACATATTGTTTCAAAATCATATATTGGCAGCTCTAGTTCATCATCATCATCCTTTGTCACTTCTCCTGTAAAATGTTTATTCAGATGTCAATATTCCCTTGGAATACATTTATTCATCCATCAGTAGTCGAATTGACATAATTTATCATTAAAGTGAATACTGATTTGGTAGTATGTTTATGGAAATATTGTATATACCGAACACATACCTTTATTTTGTCTTGTCCTCTTCGTGAAACATAAAAGCAAAACAAAAGCTAGAAGAATACCAAATGTAGAAGTGAGAATGATGATCATCAGACTTCTCTTGTTGGACCTCCATAGAATCTGTAGAGAAAGTTAAAGCAATATAACTTTCGTGAAAATATAAATTTATCTTTGTCTGTAATTACTACGAAGGAAGATTCAATCTTCACTCATGTAGGCCTAGAGATTCCAAACTAATTATATGAATCCTTATGTAAAGCTAATTTTTTAATGAAAAATCCAAGTGCTTTTAATCCTAACAATTTAATTAAAAAACATTCCATTCACGTCCTTTGTTAAAATTCGTGTTCTAATAACCACTTACCAAACTTGGAAAATATAAGGCGAAGGTACAGATCATTGCCCATTTCAGAATTCACCTTGATGTCATACAGATCCCCGTGCCAGATCACGCAACCTGTTATTCTGAGCACAACATACGCCGTGCAGCTACAATTTCTTATGCACCACTCTCTGCATTCATTCATATTCTTGTGTTCGTCACTAGTAGAGTCCTCAGTATCAGGTGTCTTCATATGGTGCAATAATGTGAAGCTGTCGAATGACAAGCATTTTAGAGCTGCATCCCTCATGCATCCATCGGTGTAGTTTCCCTTGTTCCAATTGTCTGGAGACCTGGGAGTAAAACCCTGCAGACACCTGCAAATGGAGCTGTACGATGGGTCGCAGATGCCATTAGGTCCACAGATGGCATACTTGTCACATATATCCGATGGGAGCTCCAGATACATTGTCCACCCGTTGCTTGATGGACTTCTAAGTAACAACTGAAGCGATCCCGTAGAATTCAGCAGCACACGAGCTGTCAGAGAAGTACTCACGACTTGCGCGGTGTAGTAGTTGCTGTAGGCATTTCTGAAGAACTCTATCTTATAAATGCTATAGAAGCCTGCAAATTTAGGCCAAACCCACGGTCCGTAGAAGCGAACTATTTTCTGAGACCCTCTCCACATGTAGGACTCAGGCACGTCGTAACCTGAGTACTTGTAGCAGTAGTCGCCTGGCGAGGGGTCACTGGGACTCCTCCATGACGTCAACTGCCAGAAGATGTTGTGTTGGTAATCCATGCCAATTTTCATGCCTGAAAGAAACGTATCGCCTTGATGATCAAAGCTTTGCCAAAGTATTGATGCATTGGATCCTTGTGCAGTGCTGCTCAGTACGAGCTAAGTGTTACATATAACCTAGACGGTCTTGATTTTTTTAGAGTTTGAGTTTGATTTATTTCAACATTATATGAAACTATCTAAAGCTACAATTTTTTTTGCCTCATGATATTATTTTCATTCTAAGGCATCTCTCTTCTTTGTGTCCTCTCTTGTGGATGAGGTAAAGTTTTGTATTCTTTCTTCTCGATATCAATTTTCTCTTAGTTCTCATCCTCAAAATTTAGGAGATCGACATCAACACGAGGAAGAAGGAGAATGTTTATTGATGCAGAAAATGCTGAACAATGCAAATAGAAATGCTAGCAAGTGCACTAGTCGAATAACTAATAAAGTGTAAGAGTAGAGTTGTCGATCCCACGAGAAATTATATAAGTACCTAATCAGAATTCTAGGTTAATAGGAGATAACATTGATTTCAAGATGGACGTTTCAGAAAACTAATATGTAAATAATAATAATAATAATAATAATAATAATAATAATAATAATAATAATAATAATAATAATAATAATAATA
>LTAE01006913.1:8901-18921 GCA_001647135.1 Pontederia paniculata
ATATTTTGAAATCTTTTTAAAATTTTTATCTTAAATGGTTACCTTTTTTTCTCTACTTTTATGATATTTGTTCTTTTGCAGATTATATTTTTTTTCACATGATTGAAGATCATATTTCTGTTCAGATTATGATATTAACCTAATAGTTGTCATTTTTATTTGATCTGTTGGCAGATATATGCGTGAGAATTTTGATGTTTATCCATATTTCTTCACTTCTTGAAATTTTGGTAAGTTGATTTGTTTTCAAATTAGTAAAAAATATCACTACTAATCTTCTTATTACACATTCGTGTTGAAGTTGTATGGTGTTTTCTTTTTTTGCCCGATATATGATCATATGTTTTATTGAACATGTACAGCCACCAACATGAATTCAATGTCAAAGGAGACTCTTCTAATCTGCATAAGACTCATGCTCACTTATATGGAGTTGATGAAAATATTATTTCTTTTAGCCATATCAATGAACTTGCAATTTATGGCACACACTAAAAAATCCAATTGGAGCGGCTCTCATGCATTAAGAAGGCATAGCATTAGATATATAACTATTAGAAGAATAATATATGATAGCGATTTGGCATGCATAGAAAATACTCGTATGGATCAAAGGTCATTCTATATACTTTGTGATATGCTATCAACTGTTGGAAAATTATGTGATACCAAAAATACTTCTGTGGAGGAGATGGTTGCTATCTTTTTACATATAGTTGCCCATGATGTTTTTACATATAGTTGTTATGGTTCCTTAGTTTTTTTACGCAATTTTTATAAGCTTTCGTTATTGTAAAACTTTCGAAGTTTGATTTAATAAGTACTTCTATAAATATGCAGCACGTGACTTTAGTATGTTAATTTTTAAACAATTTGAAATTTGAAATTTTATTTTTTTTCTTAAATAGTTCTAAATTCAAATTATTTTTTTGTTCACATTCTTTGTTTATAATATCATTGTAAAACATATGTGGATATCATGTATAATATTCATCTCATTGATTTATCTATTTTAAATTATAAGATTCTTAGGAATGTAATTAATCTCATAAACCAAACATAATAATGATAGATTCCAATTACACACCAAACATAATAATATTATATTTCTAGGAATGTAATTTCATGGCATCACATTCCATGGAATGCAAGGATTCCAAGTAATTTACTAACATGATCTTTTTTTTTCTCTTTTGTAGGTGTTGGGAAATTAAAAAAAGAAAAAAAGAGAATTGAACCTATAACATGATGCATATCATTGAATTCCCAAAGCTCGGAAATCAGTTATGAAGTATGGATATGGGGCTTTTTCATGGGGCATGGCATATATTCTAGAATGTAAGTTCTACATAGTTTGTGAGCTCCGAATTATATGGCATCTATATATATTTATGAATAATAATGGCAGGTGCAAGTATATTGGACTTGGAGGACATCAATTAGTGTGCTCCCATGCTCTTATGCAGCATGGTGAGGGAGATGGGTTATAGAAGAACTTAGAAGTTTGAGATATTGCAGCAACCAAAAGTTTGTAGTATCATTCCAATTTCTTTGGTTACACGTTATCTTCTTTTCTTTTAAGATTGCTCCTCTATTATTTGAGGATATCGATATCGATATCGATATCGATCTCGATATCGATCTCGATTAATTTGATTCATTTTAAATTATATATTAAATTATTATGGATAATATTTTCTACAAATCATATGCTATTAAAAGTAAAATATATGAATAATCATTCAAATGAATAAACTAATCTATCTATTTTACTATTTTATTCCGTATCAGGATGAACTTGTATAGTATGTATTTTAAATTGATTAACTTCTTACAACAATGACTCTGTGGCCCAATGGATAAGGCGCTGGTCTACGGAACCAGAGATTCTGGGTTCGATCCCCAGCAGAGTCGTTTTTTTTATTCATTAATCATGGAAGATTAATTTGCTAAATAGTATAATGTTCTTTTTACCACAATGAGAAATTAAAATATTGTGTCATATATTGCTTTTTTTATACAGAATAAATATTATTTTCTTAAAATGTGAATTATAAATAAAGTTTATATAAAATAAAACCTACGTAGATAGACTTATCAAACTACTAACTTTCTCATCCGAACTTAAGCTGTGGTTGGAGAGATCAAATTGCTAAATAGTATAATGTTCTTTTTACCACAATAAAAAATTAAAATATTATGTCATATATTTTTTTATACAGAATAAAGATTATTTTCTTAAAATATAAATAAAGTTTACATAAAATAAAACCTACGTAGATAGACTTATCAAACTACTAGCTTTCTTATCTGAACTTAAGCTGTGTTTGTAGATAGACTTATCAAGGTGCTTTTATTCATAATTTGCTGTGGGTCACAGCAAATAACATAACTTTTTAAGCTTTTTTTAGGGTGTTCACGGATCGAATTTGACCCAATCCGAATCTAAATTCGACACAATCCGATTGATTTTGTTTGGGTTGGATCGGGTTGATGATAAAATAATCATCGTATCCGATCCAACCCGATCTTCATTGGGTCAGGTTGGATCGGGTCGGGTCGTTGGTTTATTCGATTAATTTTTTTTATTTTTAATTATTTTTTATAATATTTAACATCAATTATATTTTTAAAAATAAAGAAATTTATCAATATTTTGTAATTATTTAAAGGATATAAAGTATAAATTTGTTTTATATACTTTAATTTTAAAGTAATATAATTTTTTATTAATAATAAATTAGTTTAAATTTAATAAAATATATATAAAAGTTCGGATTGGTCCGGGTTCGAAAAATTGAAACTCGTACTTGACCCATTGGTGTTCGGATTATGGTATAATCGACTCGGGTTCGACCCGACCAACGATCCGATCCGATCCAATTAAGATTGGATCGATTCAGATCGTCGAGTTCATCGGGTCGATCCGACCCGGTGAACGCCCCTAATTTTTTTTAGAGAGGAACCACAACCTCAGACTACTGGCATTGACTTGTCATTAGCTTTTGATAACAATAGTAGCCAAGTCATTTTCTTTAGGGAAAAAAAAATCTCTAGCACTAGTGAAGGATGTTCAGCTGAACATCTGGGAGATTGATATGACTGGATGCACCGTTAAGAATCTGCATTACCTGCTCAAAAACCCTGTAAGTTTTAGCAAGTTCAAGTTTACATTAAGGTATGAATTTAAATGGTACTGTAATTTTAGCATTTGCTGTTTAGCACAGGCATTACAATCCCAGAATTCTTTAGCGTCTGACAGAAGTAAATTTCCTCCAAATCTGTAAGATTCAGGTTGTTTACCGTCTCAGAAAATATTAGAAACACATATCATCATAGAGTTCAAAGGTTCATCTTACAACATATTGGCATAAGCAACGTTTCTGGCACTCCTGACTGACCATTCTCTCAGGTTCCAATCTCTGGTCTCTCATTACAGTCTAACAAGGATGTTCTGTTTACCAAAAGTTTAGTGGAATGCATGTACAGATGATACGAACATGCTTTCGATATCTATTAACATGTAGTACTTGTCATCATCTATGGAACAGTTCTCCTGTCATTTGGTGCTCCCTGTTCATTTGCTCAATTCGCAGCGTTGAAGTTGCAGCAAGACAACATGATCACACAACACAGGGTTCAGGATTCATCTTCTGCCTCCTCTCATCCAAGGAAAAAGTATGCAGTCCTGGCAGGCAGCAGTTCCCGGCCTTGAATGTCCTCTCCTTCCTCATCTTCAGATGCCTAGTCGGCGTCACCTCGGTGCTAGTGGCTGCACTGACTCCAGAAAGATAGGGAGTCCCATTTGCCGATTTCACAGGTTGGACAGAGCTATTTTTATAAGCATGCGGTTCCATCCTGAACTCTACAGCCTGCTCAACAGCATTGTGTGCATCGTTGGCCTGTCCGGTGTCTGAGCTTTCCTGGAAGAGATCAGCAAGTTTCTTTCTACCGGTAGGAGAGGGCTCGGACTTGGAATCGGGAAACTTGTCGACAAAGGAGCGATTGCCTATTCGAGGGGTGAATGGTGTGCTGGAATGATGAGTCGGGGTGCTCCCTCGAGAAGGTGTAAAATCTGCATAGGAAAATAGGATTATAAGGTGGAGCAAAAGAATCATTCTTTCAAGATATGCTTGTAATGGAAAACAAGTATGTTTAGCACGGATGCATATATCTATACCTCCATTCACACTAAAGAAATCGTCTTCGCAGTCAGAATCCCACCATGCTCGTGAGTCGAAAAAGATATCATCTTTGCTGCCTGTTATGGAGCTCAAAATAAGCATTCATCCAATGGTGAATTAAGCAAGCTCCATTTAAATAAATATTATGGCATAAAACTATCTCAAGTGCTCAACCATTTCCTTATAGACCGAGTAAAGTGTATCGAATATAAATGCTGAAACTTTTGTGTTTGAAGAATTAAATATATTGTATTCAAATCCTGCTGAGTTATCTCCATCCATGACTAAAACAGGCTGGTTCAATCCTATTGTGACTATATCAGGGGAGTAAAAAACAAAGGTAACTGCCCCAAGACTACTTTATTCTAGTTCGATGTTACAATGATGACTCAAATATAAATAAGGTGTCTCATGCTTATTTGAACATACGAAGAAAACTACGACAGAACACAACCCACTTCTTAATCAAGGAACATCACCCTCACTCATTCTGAAAAGATGACCATTATGTTAATACCATAAAACTCAGAGAAATGCCAAAGACAACTCCGTCCTAGACCTGACCTATATTTCAAAATAACCAATGATGGACTAGTACCGGCAAACAAATTTAATGGTTTTGGGGGAATCCAGTTCTTTACCATCCATCTGACCCTCAGTCAGACACACTCGTGCATGCTTGCTGATATGATGATATATTGCTTGCTTACTGCAAGAGCGAGTTGCTAAACGAAAGCACATGTATATAGAATAGCAGTTAAGTTGAAAACATGGCTGAAGGAAATAACAAACACATGAATCTTCATACATGTGGTTGAAAACAATGCAAGGCCACTCAAACTCATACAAGAGAAACCTCTTCTTTGTGAGTATGCTAATTTCATAATTTTAATTGTCATGAGACAGCAGCCATCTTACCAAAAATCCATTGACACCAATACCTGCCTTAATCTAAATTTTCCTTTTATTCAAGGTCAATGATCTTACATGTTGACATTGATTGAACTTCAAACAATGATGCAAACAAGGTGGAAAATCAGAAGCCAGACAGATAATTCTTTTGTGACAAATAAAAATGATAATAAATTAATGGTGTACTAGAATATGATGGAAAAGACTGATGTCTCATCTGTGATAAATCAATGATCTTTATAGAAGAAAAGAAAAAGCACACAAAGGGAAGAAAGAATGATTTGAAATGACAGACAACATCAAGTTAAACAAGAAGCACCAAACAAGATTATAAGTACTGATGTTTCAAATATTAATATATTGTTTTCTCTTCTCACAGGAAAACAAATGTACTGCTGATTTCAGAAAGAAAATTAGTTGATTTCTTTTCTCACATGGAAACTAATTCAGTAGGTTAACTTATTAGAAAAGACTTCAATATAGGTTTTTCAGACATCAACCAAATTTATTAATGAACAGAAGACCTTAAGATAAAATAACCTGAGATATTAGGAACTGAAAGACATGTGATTAAGATTTAATAATAGACAATATTTTAAATATTAACAGTAGAAAAAGTCTAGTTGCTAATTCTATACAGAACATGCCTCTTCTAGTAGAAAAAAGTTACTTTTGAAATATTAAATCAACAAATTATATTATAGCCCCCAAAAAAGTCAGCGATTACACCAAAATATTATTTTGCTGAGGTTCATATTGTTGTTAGCACAACTAAAAACCAGAACAAAAAAAAAAGAAGCAAAACTTGCCACTCCATAAATTTCACTGCCAGCAGAAGAACAGATTGCTAGCTTCAAGTAACAAAAAAAGTTAACTTTTTTTCATCAAAAGAAAGAAAAGAACAGATGAAGGAGTTAATACCAAAATCTGGGGTCTGAACAGCAAAAACAGCAGCTGCCTTCTCTCCGCTCAGAGGCTTATCCTTGATTGGGGAAGCAACGAAGGACCCCTTCGCCCTAGAAGCAAAACTCAGGCGACCTCTGATAACTGAATCCGGGTTTTTATCAACTGATGCACAAGAACCCATCTTCAAAATTCAATCTTTTTTCATCAAAGGCCTTGCAAACTCCAATTTCCTGCATGTTTCAGAAGAAAAAAAAAAACTTGAACAGGGCGAGAAGGAAAGCCAACTTCACTTTGCCCAAATACCATTTTCAAGCTAAAAAACAGTATGCAAAACAACAACAACAACAAGAGCAGACTGATGAGGGAAGTGAACTTTACTTTGCTTAGTGCAGGGTTGCCAAAGATCCCATTTTTAAGACAAAAACAGCCATCTCTGTGTCAGAAAAGAGCTGGGGAAGCCCCCTTAGCAAGACAGAATGGTAAGAGTTCTATTTTTTGGAAATATGCCACATGATTTGATCATGGAGAGGAGTTTGGAAAATAAAGAGGGTGTCTTCTCCGGAAGGGAGCTTTGGAAGGTTGAAAGGGAAGTCCATGGACTTGACTCATTGGGGTTGGAGGCTTTGAGGAATCAATGCCATTTAATGGCCCCCTACTTGAAATTAGTGTGCCATTTTTGTTTGTACATCCTTCCACCATTTCCTACTTATTTGTGTGATGCACCAAATGCATGTGGGTCAACAACTCAGCTCAATTCATAAATATCCATGTCAACAGTTATTATTATGATACACCAAATGCAATTATTTCAATGGAAATTATTAATAACTCAACACCAAACAAAAATTTTGTTCATTTTAAAATGCATTTAAGAGATCATGTGCTTCAAATAACTTGTTTATTAATTTTCCCTTTATCCACTCTTCTTTTTTTTATCTTCTTTTCTATAGTTTCAGTAGGATCTCAAGAAGAATCTTACCTTTATTAGATGCAAATCTGATCTATCTGAAGAATATTTATGTCAGTACTGAGAGAGTTATTAATATGTGTCTTGTAAAGGACATAAAGAACCAAAGGTTAACTCCTTTTTTCTTATGGTGATTTTTTTGTATGTAAAATATATTTTTGTCTGTCTATCACTTGAAGTAATGTTTCATTGAATTCTTTGTTCCTTGAATTGGAACAAAATTAAGTAATTGTGCAAAATTAATGTAATGGCTTGGAAGGGAATCAAGCAATCAACCTCCAAGTGGTCCTGAATAACATGACCCCTTGAATTAATTAGGAGGTCTGTGTTTCTGCACTCACTGTTCATGGATATGCATATATTATTTCATTAAATGTTAAAATCCTTTCGGGGCCGAGTACAGAAGCACATACCTCATTAATTCAAGGGGGTCACACACATATATAAAGTTTACTTAATGTTATGTATATAAAGCTTAAAAAAATATTAAATATATGATAAATATAAAAAAAATTAAGAGAAAAATATCTAATATTTATAGTAAATCTAACATGTTATACGATTGACAAGATAGATAACTTAAATAAATAATACATTTATTTTTGTCATAATATAATATATTCTACCTACAAAATTGCAAGGTAGGTCTTTTAATGCAAAATAAGTTTAGTGTTTAATGTGTGTGCGTTACATATTATGCTAAATTTGCATAACGCCTTCTTAATTAGAAAAGACTAAAGTAAATTTTTTTTAACAAAATATCAAATATTTTTTTAAAATATGTCGTGTATATATATATATATATATATACCCGTTCAAAACTTCTGATGTCTAGAATTATTAATACTTTTTAATTTGAAGTCGAAATAAAAAAATAATATTTTTTTAATTAAATTAATAATATTAAAATTTAAATTCGGGATTATTAATTTTTTCGTGTCAACTAAATTTTGTGCCAAATATATTTTCATCTAAAGCAAATGCTGCTCCCTATCAACTATGTTATTTTATGTTGTATTTTATCCTATCCTATGTGATTGAGTTAAAAAAAAATAAAATTATAACAAATAGGACCTTGGAAAGATCAATGTAAACGCGAAAGGAGGAACTTACAAAACTACTTAATTGCGTCTGTCGCGAAGATATCTTATTTTAATTGTCTTTGTTGTCTGAAAGAAGACAAATCAAATAATGTAAAGAAAGAAAATCAGAGGATAATAATTATAAAAGTAACATATATCTTAAGTAATATTTGAGAAATTAATATCTTAATAATTTTATTTTTTTTTATATTTGTTCATGACACTCAATGTTCAGATTTATTAGCATATGATTAATCCGAAGTTGAGATAAAAAATAAAATGATATTTCTCTTGCTAAATTGACAATTCTAAGGTTCGATGTTGGAACGCTTAATTTTCGATCTCTTAATTCGAAGTACAAATTTAATAATTATTTATGCCAATTGAATTTGAGTATCTCAATAATTTTATTAAAAGATATTTAATAGAATTATGAGATATCACTTAATCTAGCGCTTAGGTCCCGATAAATATATAATTGAGAGACGTTCTTCTTTTTAATTAAATTGATCATATCACATAATAACGGTTACGAGCTACTAATTCCTCTTACTATTAATTAATCGTTGTGATTTTATATAACTTCATATGTTGTTAATAACATGTGAAGTTGAAGATTTAAATTAAATTGCTATGTACATAAATCAAACTTTGTATCAATTTAATGTACTTGAACGCCACACTGTCGGCTGTATCATCTCTAGTGGCTCAAAGATATTTAATTTTTTTTTTCTTTGGTTAAACCCAAAGAGATATTTAGATAAGAAGGCAGTGGTGATGATAAGATAACAATGTGTTTGGAAGTATGCAATGCACCCATTTGTTTTCTTGTAACATGCAATGCATGCATTATGGACAAGGAGTGGAAACTAGTCATTAGATTCTTCTTCATCATGGTCGGTTGTCCTTTGCTTGCTACAACAAAATACGACTCATCTCACCAAATCACTCATTTAATTATATCTCTATCTATATATATTAACTATATGGCAAATATGTTAGTTTGACATTTATATCAATAATTGAATAATAATCCAATAACTAAGAAGATATGTTATCTTTCCACTAAATCAATCTTTTTATGTATAGTTATTTACTATACATAGTTTTTTTTACATGCTTGAAATTTTCGATATCCAAAATTATGAGCACGTGACTAAATTAAAATCGAGATAAGAAATAAAATAATATTTTTCTAATTAAATTGACGAACTTCAGAAGTCGAACACTGAGCTAATAACTCCGTGGACTCTATGAATATTAAAATATTGAAGGTGTGAAAAAAAAAAGAAAGGAAAAAGAGGACTACAACCTCACTAACATCCCTAAAATCCACATGTGTTTTTAATTATTTTGAAGATAGATATTGATTTTTTTTAATTTATATTCTTCTTACTGGAGTTTGATCTTTTTACCTTTTAATAAATAAAAATATGTTATCGTCGGGCTGATTGTGATTGATGTAGTGTGAAGACAAAAATCCACATCACCTTAACACTACTTTTCCATTTTTGTGTTATGTTTTCCAGAGTATCTATCGGCATTATAATTGACTTTCAAGGTATATTTGATTTAATGGAAAATATGTTTTTGGAAGAATATCTATATATTTGATTATATGAAACAACATAAGTTAACACGAGTATCGTTATATTTTAGGCATAGCATTAATAAAACTGTTTAAGGGACGAAAACCCATGTTCTAATGATCTCTGCCTTAATTTCCCTAGTAGTTGATAATTTGATCTTTTAATCATTAAAAAATAAATGCAAGACAAATAAGAAGAAATTCTCAAAATAAATATGACTGCATATTGAAGTGTTCGAAGAAGAAGAAGAAGAAGAAGAAGAAGAAGAAGAAGAAGAAGAAGAAGAAGAAGAAGAAGAAGAAGAAGAAGAAGAAGAAGAAGAAGAAGAATAATAATAATAATAATAATAATAATAATAATAATAATAATAATAATAATAA
>LTAE01006913.1:19016-42892 GCA_001647135.1 Pontederia paniculata
AATAATAATAATAATAATAATAATAATAATAATAATAATAATAATAATAAAGTTTCTAGTCATGTGCGATAGCAACTAGATTCGAATTAATACATGAGAGTTCTTTTTCGTAAGGCTTAAAGAGTGGGTGTGAATAACATAACAATAAAAATATATATTAAAACAATATAGGTTTTCTATTAAACAATATTCTAATATAACAATAAATCAGTATATATGTCCATATAGATCAACACTAAATCATCATCAGATTTAATTAATATTTAGTGAATTATAATGAAATCAATAATAACTAATATAAGTAACGATAAGAGTCATCAGTTCAACATCATTTCTTTAATAATGATAAATAGGGGTACATTATTAGATGATCGATAATACAATGACATCAATAATAGAAATCAATAAATTAATAATCATGGAAGTTACTCTTTCAACTTAGATTTTTTTTATAATGGAAGAAACTCTTATTTTTATAAGATATGTCATGAAAATAATACGACCATATATCGATAGATCAATGATGGATCAAGTCACGACATATGTTCTTTATCAAGGAATGATACGTTAGAAATCCTTTTTTGAGGTGAAATGTTCATACAATAGAAACAATAATGACAATATTTTTGTCTTCACTAATTGTATAGTTTCACACTACCTGCCCTCATCAATAATCGATAACAATAAACTTCAACGCATAGATATAGTATGACATTCTTCGTATTTTGAGTTTTATATTTATTAATATATTAATTATCTTTTGTACATCATCAAGAGTCACATTGAGAGTACTATTCATGTTTGATGAAAATATAGGTCACTTTGAAATAATTAAATGGAAGATACATATGTAAGATTAATAAAGAGGATCATGCTCATTATGAATTAATCACAAAAAAAAAAATTGATTTACAATCGTGAGACTCACCGATAATCCGGGGCTATTAACACTGAACTAATCCGTGTTCGAACGAAAGCGGCAAGGTAAATCATGACTACAATGACGACTCTGGAGCTCGAACTCGGAGCTACTAGCTCCTTTGTCCTTCAATTCGGGATACAAATTTGTTATCATCTACGCCAACCAATTTTAATTCTTAATCACAATTTGATGTAGCTTATAATGGTGTTCATGGAAGAGGACAAGGCACACATAATGATACAATCTAAATAATAAATCAAATGATAGGTTTGTAACTTGAATATGCATATAAGATAAAATCATGCCTCTTTATATTCGGTAACTTAGTAGTATATATAATGCAGGTCATACTTGTTGCGATTTGTTTATTTTATTTTCACATCTATTTACTATCTTGTTCATATATTTATATATTTAGTGTCATAATCGTGTTTATATTTCTTGAAGTTAAAAGTAAAAAAAGATGTTAAAAGGAGAAAATATTTTAAATTATGACTTTTAGTATATATAATATAGGAAGAGCTAAAACAAATATATTTTTTAAATAATAATGATTCTTCGGTTTTATTTATTACATTACTTGTTAAAGAAATTAAATTATTATGTAAGTGAGATAATTAATAATTTTATAATTATATTATTATGTTAGCATTAAATAAACGATTAAAGTCAAGGGAAACTTGATCATTGTATTTTTCATTTCAACACTTATATTTTCTAGATAATTGATCAATGGCATTTTTTAATATGATTGTTAACTTAGTTGTGGATGCTATAACCGAGAGTATCATAGAGGAGGTACTTAAGTGCATGTTTTTTGCAGATGATATCGTATTTTTAGCAGACTCAAAAGATGAGATTAATGCAAAATTAGAAATATGGAGAAACACGTTGGAGTCAAAAAAATTTCGTTTAAGTAGGAATAAAATAGAGTATATGCATTGCAATTTCACGAATAGACAATTTAGAGACGATTTCAAAGTTATGTTAGAGATAATATAATTTCTCAAGTGACAAAATTTAAATATTTGTGATCAATTATAAGACAAGATAGGGAGATTGACGAGATGTTAATCATAGAATTCAAGTTGATTGGTGTAAGTGGAGGAAGACTACTGGAGTCCTTTATGATAGGAAAGTACCCCATAAGGTTAAAGGAAAATTCTATTGCACTGCTATAAGATTAGCAGTGTTATATGATAGTGAATGTTGGGCTATGAAGGGACAACATGAACATAAAGTGGGGGTAGCTGAAATGAGGATATTGAGATGAATGTGTGGTCATACTAAAAAGGATAAGATTATGAATGACCATATACGTGAACGAGTTGGAGTGACCCCTATTAGCGAGAAGATGATAGAGAATCGTTTGAGGTGGTTTGATCATGTTCAGAAAAGGCCATTAGATGCGTCAGTAGGGAGGATAAAACAAACAATCTGGAGTCTGATTAAAAGAGGAAGAGGAAGACCAAGATGAACACTTGGCGAGCTAATAGAACGAGATCTATTAGCGAATAATATACCTAAAAAATTGGTTACTGGTAGAGCGCAATGACGTCATATGATCCATGTAGCCGACCCCACCTAGTGGGATAAGACTTTGTTGTTGTTCACCCTTTGTAGGACTATTCGACGTCATTTCAACGCATGACTCCGCAATATTTAATAACGAGATAAAAACTCAACCGTCCTCGAAACTTCTTGTAATTAATATTGATTGACATAAATAATTAACGAGTCCGTATCTTGAATTCAGAAATGAGAATACTAGTAGTTCTGAGTTGGAGCTATGAAGTCGCTAATTTAATTAAGATTTTTTTTGTCATCGTTCGTCCAAATATTGAATTAGTCAGGTGTTAATAACTCTGAACACCGACGAACTTATAAAAAAAAATGAGCTCTATTAATATATAAAGAGTTAAAAGCTTTTATAATTCTATGCATTATTTTAGACAAGAACTAACAACTCGATTAAGTTCAAAATAAAGAACGTCCTATTAATTGGAACACTTGTGTTCCGAATCGTTTATTCTGAAAATTTTGAATATTTGTCAACATTTTTTTTCATCTAAACGTCACATATGATCGATCAATCGGGAACGATGTTCGCAGATTGAATCGTAACTTTCTAGCAATCTACTCAATGGTCGATATTTAAGATCATGATATATCATTGTCAGGATTACTATAACTTCATAATTACATGATCGATGGAGAAAAAAATAATTGAAAGTGCACAAAAAATAAAGCTATCAGAAGGTTTGTTATAATGGATCATGGCCATGATAAATGAATAAAATTGAGTTTTGGACCATATTAATTAACTTGTAGTGGTCGATCGATCTCAAGATAGTGACCCCATGCAAGATCCTGTTTATTTTCAAATTGTGCTGTTGCACCAAATTTCTGATTGATGCACCTTCACTAGATTTCATTGACCCAACAGTTGTTAACTATTAATTATGGAAAAAAAATTGTGGTACCACACATTTTTTCTTATTTAATTAGAATTGACGGATTCAATATTTAGATTGCTCGAAAGAGAAGTCCATAAATATACTACAAGATGAAGTAGTTCAAGTGATAAGAATTTATATGATTGATAATTGAAGTTCTAATTAGTTAGTCATTTGATTCGAAAATAAATAGGATAATAACTTTTTATTCCAATAATAAGGCCAAACACACATCAAACAATAATATATTTATTCTTTTAAAAATTACCTCAAAAATCATGAAACTACATATGTTTTATTTTTTTTATTCTTCTCATAAACAAGAATATCTTATATTTCACTCTTTTTTTAATCATATTTTATTTATTATTATTATAAACATGATATTATATTTATTTTATATTATTTATTTTAATCACCAATTGTAAATATATTTATAATTATACATTCAATTAATTTATATTATGTGATAATATAAATAATATTATATCATATAACATTATAAATTAATTAATTAATCAAATAATGATTAATTACTATAGTACCATAATTAGTATAATTAAATTTATAAGTATAAATGAAATAAAAATATTATTAAAGATGTACTATTAATTCATTTGATATTTATTAATATGATATTATATAATGTTGTTAATTAATAAATAAAAACAATTAATTACTATGTTATCATAAATAATTAAATATATAATTATAAATGAAATAAATAAATGCTTATATGATTAAGTTTATATTATTAATATATTTGTCTCTTATATTATATATTTTAAAAAATTATTCATATCAATCCAAATGTTGCCTGAAATAAGAATATAATTAATATTCAAAATATAAACAAGAATATTATATTTTCTTATATCTTTTAAACTTAACTCCGAACCAAACACCCCTTTAGCAATTAGTAAACTTGTAAGATCAACTCATCAACACAATCAATGTACTGTTTTATCGGGTGATTATTTTTTCCTAAAAATTATCGGATCCACATTATTTTTACCCTCTCACTTCATAATTCAAATATTACTAAAAGAGTGAATGACAGCAATTCAAATATTATAACAATTGAGTACTTAAGATTCTTTGGGGAGGTGGGGCAGCATCTTTTATGCACTTCATTAATTCTTAATTATTTCAAGGGTCTTATTCAATGAATAGGGGTTAATAATTTGATTATTAAAATAAATAAATAATTATGCCTATTTAGTAAAATATTTTTTTCTCTAAACGAATTAAATATTCACACTATAATGGTCTTTTAAATACCAAACTTTGTTCTTACCATTTTCATGAACATTTGATGAAATAAATTAGCATAAAAGATTATTTATTTTGTATTCTTTTGTCAAATAATCCCTTGGGACGTGTATAACAACGTAAATATCTCACCACGAAAAAAGATAAAATTTATATAACATTGGATGTGATACGTGTGATTAAAAATAAATAATTTATTTAAAATTTATATTATTTATTTATTTTTTTCAATCATAAATTTTAAATTCAATTGTCTAACACATAAGGAACACAAAAATATCCTATTTATGTTTAAATTTTGATAATCAAATATATATTAATTATATTTAATATGGTGCACCCTTATTATATATACTTTGTAATGCTAAATCTATTTAAATAGATATAAAAGTTTTTTTTTTAAAAATTATTATAAATTATTAGATTTATCGTCTATATAAGATCTACGATCAAGGGCGGACCCACATATATCCGGAGGGGGGAGGGGGGCGGGCACGAATTCCCCCTCCCCCATCCCAACTTTTCTGTATAAAATGTATATATAGGTATATACTAGTAGTTGTAATCAATAAATAAAATAAATAATAATAAATTATCATGATTATTTAACTAGTATAGTGAATAGGTGATTTTGACTAATATATAAAGGTGTTCAAATTTTGACTCTTCTCATTTTTTTGTATTTATTGTTATATATTTTGGCCCTCTTAACTTTGAGTCTGTCCCTGCTTATGATCAATAAAACAAGTAGTACAAAACTATATAATATATATATGTATATGAGTATTCTACGGTGTTTTCCCTCTGTTACAAGTATGATCCATTAAATCATGAGAAATATTAAATCCTTCTAATTATTCTCCTAATTTTCCTCCTACCTTCTCATAATGGCAACACTTTAGAGAAGGATTGGTTAGGAGGATTTAGCATTTTTCTTAAATCATATATGAAGTAGGATATGAATCCACCAAGAAAGCTGACGAACTAAGGAAAAGAAATAAATCAAATTGGTGGGAAAAGCATTAACTCTGACTGCAGCTACGAGGATAATAAAATGAAAATCAGGAGGAGGAGACAGCGGCAGAAGGAGTTGGCAGCCCCAAAGTGAGAGGGGGCTAGCCAGGGGAGAGGAACCTTAAACACTCCAACTGCCTTTCATTTCCCAAAAGGACAAAACCAAAAGGAGAGAGAAAGAGAAAGAGAAAGAGAAAGAGAAAGAGAAAGAGAAAGAGAAGAGAGAGAGCGCAATTATCTTTTGCCCACCACCACCCCAACTTGCATGGATGCGTACTAGTTCGACTCAGGATGCAATGTATCCACCCACCCACCGCTACAACCTCTCTCTCTCATCATCATCCTCCCACTGCATGACACAAGCACGAGAGAGAGAGAGAGAGAGAGAGAGAGAGAGATGCCTCGACCAGACGTGCATAAAAGGAGAGCATGAGCATCCATGGGGTGTTGGCGTGTTACGTTTCCCGTGCACATCTCTCTCTCTCTCTCTCTCCCCCCCCTGCTGAAAGCTTACCCATTTAGCTCGTCATACTCTCGATCCGGCTCATCTCAATCGCATGCATTCCAACGCCTCTTGCTGTTGTTGTCTCGATTGATACGTACATTTCTCGGAGCAGATAACTGAAATTAAGGTACTGTCCAAGGAAAATTCATGCTTCTTTATGTTCATACGCATGCACGTACCATGACATACTTCTGTTCAGATTGCCAACTGCTCAGATTACATTGCCTCTTCTTACTGAATGCTCACTGTTTTCAGAAAAAAAAAAGAACTCTTCTTCTTCTTCTATGTGTCGTTCAGTCTTTATGTGCTGATCGTTCTCCATCCGGATTAATTCAGAATTCACAAAAAGCCTGCGGTTGCTGAAAGCTCGAGTTCCTGATGGAAGCCAAAGCGAGGAAGAGGTCTTCGGAATTGGCCAGTTCAAGTGGTGGATACAAGAGAGTGCCTCCGCAGACAGAGGCAGAGGGCAGAGCATGGAATCCAAATTACTTCGGTGTGGAGTCATTTCTGCTACTCGTGTGCCTCACGGCGTCACTGTTGGTGCTGCCGCTTGTGCTGCCTCCATTGCCTCCTCCGCCTTCCATGCTGCTGTTGCTCCCTTTAGGCCTCCTCCTTGTGCTCATGGTCTTGGCATTCATGCCTTCGGATGTCAGAAACATTGCATCCCCCTGCTTGTAATATAACTGCGGCTGCGAAATTTTGATGCGTCTCTCCTGAGATGAATGCAATGCATGCTCTCTTTTTTTGTTTCTTTCTTTTATTTTTGTTACATTTCTGTTGAATACAAGTTTTACAGTACAGTTTCCTTTCTTTCTGAATAAATGCTTGTTCAGAGATGGTTGTGAATGCCTACTTGACTCGTTTAAACATCTCCAACCCAACACTTTACTACGATTAAATGATGCAATCTTGGCCTTCTTCCAGGAATTGTCATTGAGAAAAATTCAGCAGTTGTATATGTACGAACACTTTAAGGTGTAGTCTGCTGACAGATTAAGGAAGAGATCCATTTGACATTTCTGATCAGCTGAATTAGCTGGAAGCAAAAACAGACTTGCTTGATCTACTATTGTTTCCTTCAGTAAGATGAAGGGGCATGAATGAGGAATATACTTGGACTGTTCACAATTCAGAAGTCACTTCCAAGATGAGAAGGGGGCTTCTGTGGAAACAGGGAATTCATGAAGCACAATACAAATATCGGTATTCTTGTCATGTGGCAATTTTGTTGGACAAGATTGGTACTGTTTTACTTGTTGTTCAATTATCAGCTTGGAATGTCAAACTTGCTTTTGTAATATGAATACAGGATCTGAACTGTTGTAGATTGTAAGGGTGATATGATTTGGTTAAGGAAAAACAGTTTCAACTTTGGATGCATCTTTTCAAATTGGTTCAATTACTTTATAATTTATACGTAGGTATCTGAGCAAGCATAGACATAATGCTTACCTTAATGAAGTAATGTTATAAGACATACTATATCAACCCTTCACTTCTTGCTAGTATTTTTATTCTCCAACTTCTGAATTATAACAAAAGGATTCTTAACATGGAACCGCATGTGAATGTCA
Organism: Pontederia paniculata; assembly: GCA_001647135.1. Lineage (NCBI taxonomy): Eukaryota > Viridiplantae > Streptophyta > Magnoliopsida > Commelinales > Pontederiaceae > Pontederia > Pontederia paniculata. The sequence goes on from LTAE01006913.1 coordinate 26,760, forward strand.
TGTTACATACACTCGAAATGACATTCATATATTTGAAATAAACTTATAATGTTTACACACAAATGATTGATAAGTTAAACCAATAAGATTGAATGTTAACATATTTAAAGTAAAACTTAGGGGACTGGTGTCGGTCAGTGTTTACCCAAAAGCCACCTACTTAACTCTGACTTATCCAGTTCAAAATGAGATTGTTAAGGTTTCTAATAGTGAATTTCCCGATTATATTGGAGTTTAACTCGTAATCAGCTGAACCAATAAGGTGTTTAAGATTCTTTCCAATGTTCGATTTGGAATGTTAGCCGAGAAGTTCTGTTAGATTGTTGATGAAAATATTGTCATTCAATAAAGGAAAAAACATCATAAAGTTTCTGATCGTTTTAGAACTTTTCCTGCTAATGTGAAACAGGTTACTGGCAATTTAACAGCTCTAATATGTGATTGTTTCTTGTTAAGCAAATTAACTATTGAATGGAAATTACCTTTTGAAGCTACTTGTACATTGTCTTTTATGGCATAGAAAATCATTATCAACTAATAAATGTTAAACATAAAATTAGAAAAGAGTAAGAAAATGGACTTAAGTAGATCAAGCTAATATGCAGGGCTAGCTGTGGATATGATTACTTCTTCTCCTTGCTGTTCCTTTGTAGTAATGGCTGTTGCAGCATATGGATATCTTAGAAAATAAACAGAAAAAACACAAGGATGTTGTTCAGACATTTATTACTCTCCAACAACCTTTAATTAAGCAGTCTGTTGCTTTTTGCATGTTCTTTGAAGTGTTTTTGTTCTGATCACATATGACATACTCATTTGGGCAGCATTAAGATTATCCAACATTTCTAAAATTGTCACTCAGGCTGTTGCATTCAGCTTGTGTTTATCTTTGCATATAAGGTACTTGCTATATACATGATGTTCACTCTGATTATACAGATCTATCTTCACTTTTTTTCAGATGATACATACAAGCTTGTCATGTATCACTCTGATAACAATTCACTGGGTGTTCTCTCTCTCTCTCTCTCTCATAACACTTTAAGATTAATTCATTTAGCTCATTGATTTTTTCTGTGCTGATCATTATCTCTGTTTTACCTACTTTCAGATTCATACTAGAAGATCAACATCTAAACATAGTGTGCGGTGAAATGCACCTCTGCATGATCTAAAAAGCCATGATAAAGAACACTAGGACACCTGATAGAAGCATCCCCAAATACTATGAATTGTCAAATTGCACTATCACTTAATGTTGGATGGTTACCGACATTTAACTAAATGTGTTCTTCATCTGCAACTTTGCACAAACTTGTAGCCCACAAGAATATTGAGCAAAGATAGCATTCAGTTCATGTTGATGTTGGTGTCATCATATGCAGTTCAGCGACTCCGGTCCACGCCTGGTCTATAAAGCAGCATCGCAAAAGCGTGTAGGTCACTTCAGGGGAAGATGGAATCATCCAGTGTTCCATTTCAACAGCCACAACTTTGATCCTTTTTTTTTGAAATAAGAAGATTATCTATTAAATCTGATGACAAAATATCGAGGAGGCTCAAAGGTGCAACCTCCTCCCAAAAAAAATCGCTTGGCTTTAAGATTGTTCTATGATAGTCGTCAACTGCTTGATTACAGGATCTTGAAATATAGATATATGAAAAAAATTCAAAAGAATGACTGAGTTGCTGAATTTCTTCAAGGATGCTCTTTAGGTGCCATGGAGGTTTTATCGGTTTGATCATAAGTTACACCAGGGTGGAGCCGAATTCCACCTTAAGTTTCTTCCTAATTCCTATTGCTAGTCATAATGTTTATATGAACTATCAGGATACATGAGCTTTTCATGTAACTGATGACAGTTCTCTGACACACTTAGAATATAAATTATATGTACAGTTGAACAATCATACATGAATGATACTTCCTATCAATTCAGATAGCCAAATGATTGCTGCACAATGAAGTTGCCCAATGCATCTTTATGTCTCCCTGGGAGAAGTTGTTTACAGAAGATCAGAACAATTTTTGGATTCGGAAGTAGGAAATCTGAGCAATCCAAAAAGAATTCAATGGGTATAATTTTCATGGAAACGGTTGATAATGCTTTGAATCTTAACTCAGTGAAAACCCATATTGACCCCTGCGCATCACAGCCGTCGAATATTTGGGGCGGCGAAGCCGCCCGTCCCCTACGGGGGTCTCGCTGCCCGGTCAACGAGCCTGAGGGGGGTGGATCCCCCTGCGGGGGCTCGGGGGCGGAGCCCCCGAAACCTAGACAGCCTTAGGGCTTATGTTTCCTATTTTGTATTGTGAGTCCATATATAAACTCCCTAGGATTTGGATTATTCTGTATCTTGTATCATTTGCTGTTTTTTCCACATAAAAGAAACAACTCTAGCCGCCGTCTGAGAATGTAGCCCAGTTAAGGGTGAACTTCGTAAATCCGTGTGTCTTCTCTATGTTGATCTCTCTCTCGTCTATTTTTTCATAACAGAAACATCCTCCTCTCATTTGCATTCCTTTTCTAAATAAATCTTATCGATGTCCAGAGTTACTAACATCTAACTAATTTCGGATGAGAACGATAAAATAAATTCTGACTAAGACGACGATTTTAAAACTTAAACTCGAACTACTAACTCTCAATCCCTTCAAGACATAAATTTATTAATCATATGTGTCAATTAATTTGATTTCCTTTGCATTTGTTGGATCTTTGTGAAGGATCTTGTCCTTTTGGATCTATCACCTACCCACACATTTCTGGACCCTCTCTCTCCTCTCAATGTGACACCGTTACGTCCACGAATGCCGTTATAAACGATGCAAGCACCCGATTTAGTGGCGGTATCCAATACAATTCCCGTAACGTTACATCGACCTGACGCAAACAACCTTCTTTTTGTTCGTTCGTTCACCTGCTTCGTTATTCGAATCTACTACGAAATCGAACGCCAATAAATTTTACGCCTTTATTTGTTTATCTACAGCAGTAATCCCATATAATTAGCTCCAAAAATAGGAATATTTGAAACGACAGCAGCAGCAAACCCAGGTCTCGACGGCGAATCTTCAACTCGAAGGGTGCATTTTGGAGAGCTGGGATGGAGGCAGGAGCCGGTAATTACAGTCCCAGGACGCCGGAGGAGGTCTTCAGGGATTTCAGGGGCCGGAGGGCGGGCATGGTCAAGGCCCTCACCACTGGTACTGGAAATATTGGATTTGGGGGCCATTTTATTTCCTTGCGTTGGGGTTGAAGTTTCAATTTTTGGCGTTTCAGACAAATGTTGAATTCATTTTTTTTTTTCGTCTTGCAGATGTTGACAAGCTCTACCAGAAATGCGACCCCGGTTAGTTTTTCTTTTTTTTTTTTTGCTGCTCTTGTGAATTGCTTTGATTAATCTTTTTCTCATTGTTATTGAGAACTTTATCGAGATAGATGATAAAGGAGAAAACTTTCTTTCCAATCGGATACTGACAGCATGAAAATTGTGATTTTTGGGTTTTTCTACTGTTTTCAGATGAAATTTGAATATTTTTTGGATTTGAAACTGGTTGTAGCCCTCAAGTGAAGACGCATGGCGCATTGATGAAGTTGTAATGCTGAGGAAATTGGAATTTCGTGTTATTTATTTATATATAATCTCCTAAGATAAAGCTAGACTTTAATGTTTTGAAGGACTGAAGGAAACCTTGTTTTGAAGCAAAATCCTTTGGAGAATTATGGGTCATGTTTTGGTTGGATTTATTTGGTTTTTATATTTGTTTTAGTTGACGGCATATGTTAACTGAATTTGGACTTCTCCACATTGAATTCAGAGTATTGCATATTTTCAGTTTGCATAGTTTAGTAGGAATTACATTAGATGAACACCATGTGTTACAACTCTGAAATTTGGAATCTGGGCTTTACTGATCGTAATATTTGATTAGAGGTTGTGCTAATGTTGATATAACGTGGCATAATGCTGTAGAAAAGGAGAACCTGTGTTTATATGGACTTCCTAATGAGACTTGGGAAGTGAACTTGCCAGCTGAGGAGGTTCCTCCTGAACTTCCTGAACCAGCACTAGGCATAAATTTTGCTCGTGATGGGATGGATGAGAAGGATTGGTTGTCTCTTGTTGCGGTTCACAGTGATGCATGGTTGCTGGCTGTTTCCTTTTACTTTGGGGCACGTTTCGGCTTTGACAAAGAAGCAAGGTACTTCATATCTTTCTTCTTATTTCTTCGTCACGTGCCTAAATAATTTTAGCTTTCAACTTCATGTTGTTCTACCTCTTTCTAGGTCATCTTTTCTTTCTCTCGTCAACATAAGATATACTCCTGCCAATTCTTGTACCATCATATATCTAATCACTTTCAAATGCATGATTAACATTCTCAATAAAATTTCAACTAAAGAATAACTATTGTTCCCTTTACATTTTGGCATTGTGTCCTGGTATTTGATATGTTACGTCCAAAATTCCATAAGGTCTGAAATATCACTATCCTATTACATGTATTAGTTATGTTCTTTGTCAGTCTGTTTTCCCTCGGTGGAATATCTTGTAGTCACATGCATTCTTGAAAAGATGCTATCTGAATTTTATCTTTTTTTTCCACAATGGGTAAGGATATTATGGATAATCTTCATCCTAATGAAGTATCTCTCTGATGACGAATAAAGAACCATAAGCACTTTTATTATTATCTTGCAGAAAGTTGTAGAATTCTAGTCCGCTCTATGATGAAAATTGAACTGGCTAAAGAAAGTCAGCTCTCTTGGGGTTGAACAAAAATATTCATAATGATTCTTTCATGCTTGAGATATTATTTCCTTAACATGATCCGGTTTCTTAGAGGCATGCGAAATTTGATATAAAATAATATGCATGTCTATATGCATTGAAATTTTTAATATTTCAGTGTAAAATGCTATCCATACATTTGTAAACTAAATCGACATCACCTAATATTTTGTGCATGATACTTATATTTAAGATATTTTATTTTTTTGATGGAGAACAAGAAAATCCGGGTAACATGACTAGTCAACCATGTATATGTATTATGTAAAAAAAGGAATATGCAAATATGTGTAATATAGTAAAAATGTGCAATGTCACATATTTTTTGGACATATTTAGCTTCTTTTTCCTTTTGACTTTGTAGATGTAGCATCTTTGGATACACTTGGTCTCTGTTGACTTTCGACTTTAGCTATTGATGTACTTGGTTTATCCATACATCAAATCATGAATCAATTAATTTAAGCCTCTTCCTAAGAAATAATTAATTTAATCCTGTCCTGCAGTCGGCAGATCCAACATAACAGTTTCTGATCTGGAAAGAAATGTGGAGTTTTCAGGATTATGGCTTCATGTATATATTGTCGTCGCAAAAATCTTATTAGGACCTCCGATTACTTATGTAATCCTCAGTTATTGATATGGTATTCCACATCATTTTTGTTTCTTTGTTGTGTTAGATTCTTGTGAGTGCAATATCTTTTAGTCTCATCCAGCTGATACGAAATGAAATTGGGGTATAAATCCAGTGGTGGATCTTGATATGAGTACCTTAGATGGTGTCATGATGACATCATCAAATAAAGTTGATTTATTTTTAAAATTATAATTCACCTTGGGATCTTGATCCAGTGGTTTGTTTACATGTGTAGCACTTTAATTAGTTAACAGATCCATTTGATCCTCTTTATCAATAAATTTAGGCATGGCTGTTTCTGTCCTTAGGTGGCCATCAAGATGAGACTTTTTTCTTGATTGCGCTGCTGTATGAAGAACACCTTTGTCTATTCTTTGACAGATCATTTTGGCATGATTTCCCACAATAAATTATGAGAAGAATTCTGTAACATCCCTGGCCAAGGTGTGATATTGTCCGCTCTGGGCCTTAGCCCGCACAGCTTTACCAAAACGCGTCACACTTGTATCAGAGTGGCACAGCGGCTTATTCCCCTTAGGGACTCTTGATCAAGGCGTGATATTGTCCGCTCTGGGTTCTAGAGGTGGCTCCCATCGTGCACTCACGATGTAGCACTTAGTCCCTCACGGCTTTCCAACGCGTCACACCTAGTGAAGTCCATGTCCTCATATATACCCAGCATCTCTCCCGTGACTTGTGCATGTATATATGGGAACATGCCCTTCATTAGGTGTGACGCGTTTTGGTAAAACCGTGCGGGCTAAGGCCCAGAGCGGACAATATCACGCCTTGGTCAAGGGTGTTACAAATTCCTTGTGGTATTTGGAATAGTTTGAAGGCTTTAGCTTTGTTTCTGCAGATCCATCTTTTCTTCACCTGAGTAACTGTTCACATCCTATCCCTAATTCTCATCTGATTCACTGATTTTTCCTGTCTGGATGTTATATCCTTAAATAGTTATGTAAGAGAAAGTTGTTATTACATCGAGGTACATGTGTCATTTTCCTCTCTTATATATAAAAGTAATTTCGAATGAATTTATTACTTCTACAGAAGACTCTACAGGAATGTTTTTGATAAATAAAATTCATGGGCTTCTCTCTATTCCTAAAAATTCCCAAGAATTCAAAAAACCATTTGATAATAAATCAGCATTGAACTTTATTGTAAATTCTTTAACATCACTCGATGAATTTTACTCATCTACATTTTAAATAAAGAGTCTCCTCACTTAATTTGATGATGTTGCAGTGGCGGTTATTTATTTAGAGATGTTGAACTTATATGTTTGTGATATTCTTTTTTGTGTTTCATAATCAATGTTTTCTTGGAATGGTGGAAGTATAGCCTGGACAAGCTTCTTTTTTTTCTGGTGGTTTTAAAACTATTGTGATTCCCATCATTTATGCAGGAAACGTCAATGTCCAGATGCATTTGATTACATATGAAGTTTTTTTTTGTTATGATGTTATTTGCATGCATGCAATGCTCACCCAATTAAACATATGAAGTTTTTTTTGTTATGAACATTGCAGTAATGTTCTTTATAGTCTCATGATTTTATTTGTTCTGCTGAGTGCCTCTGGTTGTTATAGCATGGAAGCTCCAAATAAATTAAAGGAGCATCCTCAAAGTCTCTTATTTGACTCTAATTACAGGAGGCGTCTCTTTGCAATGATCAACAATCTACCAACTATTTATGAAGTCGTAACAGGAACAGTCGAGAAACAACCAAAGGAAAAGACCAGCAGTGATAAAATCAATAAAGCAGATCCAAAGGTAATTCTTAATGCTTTATGTTATCTAATTATGCTTTTTAAATTGGCTTTCTTTTGATATTTTGCATCTTGCTTGATGTCTTCTTTCAATTCCCAGCCTTCACAACAGCTAGAATCCAATGTGAAGTCCACAAAGAATCATCAACCGGAGGAAGAGAAAGAGAGTGAAGGAGAGGATGGGGAAGAACATGGAAACACCTTATGTGGTGCATGTGGAGACAATTATGCAAATGATGAATTTTGGATTTGCTGTGATATTTGTGAAAAATGGTTCCATGGAAAGTGTGTTAAGATCACACCTGCCAAGGCTGAGCACATTAAGCAATATAAGTGCCCGGCATGCAGTAATAAGAGGGCCAGGACTTGAAGGGAGGATTATGGTTGTTGACATAGGAGTTTCAGAAGTTTTAAGGGAAAACCAGCTTGAATGCAACCACCAATAGATCTCAATATGCTTTTCGAAGAGGTTAATGTCACATTGATATATTCTTGTTAATTATTAATGTCTACTTGGTTTCAAGTTATTTTCACAGTCATATTTCTTCCTAACGTTGGACATTTCTAATCAGCTTTCCTTATGTATTGTTTCCTTTGGCACAGCTAGCCTCCTGCTAGTACTTGATGTATTCTTTTGATCTCTGCAAATCTGATCATAAATAGCGTTCTTAGTCTTCTTGAAGAGAATGTGGATATTTTGATCTGTAGCTTAGTCCAACTATTTCATCAACTTGTAATTTATTTGGAAGTTTACTCCAAGGTATCTATCCTGACGCTCATTTATTGTATGGTTGTCATGAGTGGACCTCTGCTATGGGCATCTTTACTGGATTCTTTTATTTGTGTCATAGGTGAAAATCGCCAAGATTGGTGCAACCGTCCACCTGATTGTTTTACATGACTGGATAAAAATTTCCAGGAAACAAAGAACAAATTGGTGCATTTTCATAAAATAAAGTAATTTGGCAGCACTCAATTTTCTGGAATTGGTTAATGCATTCAGCATTCGAAGAATTTTCTTTATCAGAAAATGCAGGCAGACTGTCTTTCTACATCTATTACTCGGTGCAAAAGACATGCACAGTTCTTGACACTGGAGGAATGTTTGACAAACCATGGAACAGCTTCACATGACCTGACACTGTCAATGGTTTGGGCAAACCTTCTCTGTCACTGAACAGTTAGCAGTATCCATGGCTCACATGTCTGCCATTTTATCTGTCGATGGTGTGGGCAAACTTTCTCTATCAACAAGATGTCTGGAGCCTATTTGAATTGTCTGTTTCTGTAAGGATCTTGCTGTATCTACGGTGAGATTAGAATACAGCCATCAGCTGTGAGCCTATGGTCAGTAAATGCATCCACATCACCAGCACAACTGTCTGAAATGAAATATGATGTACTGGAGGGTCTGTTCAATGTATGAGCAAAGCTACAGAAGAAAGGATGCCTCTATCAATTGTCTTCACATGTTCATGTGTGGTCAAGTTGCAGTGGCACAGTAAATGCAGAAAGGGTACATGCATAAAATGCACATACAATGTGGTTGGAGTTCTATTGCTTCTTGTTGCAAATTTACCTCAAAAGCAGTCACAAAATACTGGAGCACACATCAAACCAGTACTTGTGGCCCCTGCACAGGGAGCAACATTGGGCATGCCTTCACAAAGGCTGTGCTCATAGGTTCTCAAGCTAAAGCAAGATTTGATCTTGTTGTTTATACATGTTCCCATGCAGGATACTTAACGTGTACTTTGCATACATAGCGCTAGAAGTCACTGAACTACTCTAATATGACTCAAGCTACAGAAATATAATTTGTTCTTGCTTCCTCTTTATCTGCTATTTAGCTGGACCTGTGTTTTCTTTTTCATGATAGAGATATGTGAATTTGTTTATATTATGTTTATGAAATTATTGATGTGAAATTGTTGAGCACGATAGACAAAAATACCTATCAAATTAAAAAAATATGAACACTGTAAATAAATGGGGGAGATCGATTAGCAGATTCATTTTGCAAGTTCATTTATTTTGGATAGTTCCAACAAAGGATCGGATGCCATCTTTCAACAAAAATATAAAGTGAGAATAAGTAAAATGAGAAAATGCCAAACTCAGATGAAGAGACGTGAATGAAAGTGACTCTAAAGTTCATTTTTTTGTTATTGGTTTCTAGTAAAGTCTCATATATAATGATTAATTCAGTTTGAAATATCAAACTCTAAAATGTGTAACATTACATTTTTCTCCTTGATAAGCTTAAGTCACTTTCCTTTTATGACAAGTGTAAATTAACTTATGCTAATTTTTTTTTGTTGCCATCACGATTTTTGAAACTTCATTATCTCCTTGAGTCATAGTTTGTTTAACTGATAAAGTGGTTTAATTTCATAACGAAAAATGTTCGAATAATAGAGCTATCACAATTTATATGGGAGAGGTTCAAAATTTTATATTTTCCATTTTGAACTGAATTAGTAAGATTCTAGTAGCCTTCTCATATCAAGCTTTACACAAAAAAAAAGGTGCAAGAAGTTATATAAATCAACATTACCTACATCAGAGAGCAAGGACTGACTAAAACTACTTGGTCATTTGAACTAGCATAAGAAATCAACTCTAATATGAAAATGACCTTTCTAATGTAAATAAATATAAAGAAAACGAGGGTAGGGAATTAAAATGATTAAGATAAGGAACATGAAGATAAGGAATGTTGAGTACTTGAGTAAGGAGAGATGAGATCTTAATCATGTCATAGTTTTGAAGTAACGTTAATTATAACCTTCATTAGGGTCCCTACCAACTTATGATAGTTAAGAGCATGCAAACATTGTAATTGAAGTGGACCATATGGATTGGAACCCTTGGACGGATTATTTGGTCTTGTCTATAGTAGATGATTAACGCATCAAATCGAGCTTTAGTATGATATATGACCTAAATAATTGACAATTTGACAGAATATGGGATAAGAAAAAGATGGAGAATTCAAATCAATCGACATCAAAGCTCATAACTTGTGAGTTAAAATTTCTTCAATAGATACTTTAAGCGGTGAGGTGGAACTCGAGAATAATAATAAGTGAATACTACCGATAAAAGAAAGGTGCCTCTATTGCAAAACAAGAATAAAATAAAAGAAAACTATTTCTACTCCTGGTTTTCATAATTTTACCCTTCTCTAATACAAAGGAACGGTAATAGTATTTTTTTAGTGATATATTGTGTCATCCAAAGATAGATTTTGCATGACCTAAAAAATAATAAAGAAAATTAAATAGTTAATTTGATAATAAATTATATATTTTAAAATGAAATTTACCAATACATTGTTTTTAATAAATCATAAGATAATAAATAATATTATATCAATTTATATGTAGTAATTATAGTGAGGTAAAATAATTTATGTATTATGTTAAACTTAAAGTAAAACTAATTTATGGAAATATTAAATAAGAACTAAAGTCAAATAAATGTAAAATGATTTAAGAAGTTAATATATATTGAGTTAATTAATAATTTTATAACTATATTATTCAATTACTTTAAAATTAGAATTAAAATTTACTTATATCATCTTAAAGCTAAAAAAAAGTTGAGAAAAAAAAACTAGACTCATTATTTAAATTAATAATCATGCTTGTGGCTAAGAAAATTACTAGTAATTATAGTTCAAAAAACTAGTCATGAATGTACAATGAGATATAATAACTATATCAATAACAATTCTAAAGCCCTGCATGATCGCTATACCTTTTTTTTAGCATTTGGACATTTCATTTCTTTGGACTTATTTCATTTCTTGAGATGAAATTAAATTAATTATTCTACTGAAAACAATCACATCAATGAAGACTTGAGAAAATGGTGTTGCCCCCTACATTTTGGCTTATCTTTTGTGAACTCTACTTCTTGATCTTTTATTTGTGATCCTTTTGTACCTGTCATGAAATGCCTCATGGAGTCCCGGTCTTTTCTTGGTTTCTCCATGCCGACTTCTTCATAAAAAAAGATGGGCATAAATTACATTAATCCTCAACTTATGTTATATTTGTATTATTCTCTAGTTATTTTTGTTTACATTAATGATATCTTAACTTTAATTTTGTATCAACTTAATCCTCCTAATCTTTCTAATATATTTTACTATTTTAGGCAAAAGAACAACTTGTCGGGTCAGCAAAAAACATCGGTAGTTGATTAAAGAGACTAAGTTGATACAAAATTAAAGTTGAAGGGCCATTCATGCAAAGGGAAAAAAAGTTAGAAGGTAACTTTTATAGTTGGTAGGTAAGTGTGTAATTAAAAACATAAATGACTGAAAATTTTATTTGACCCGAAAAAATTGGTATCTTTTATTTCGATAAAAAAAGGTGATGATTTTTTAGGAGAAATAAAATCGTCCGATTAAATCAGAGCCCCTAACAGAAAAAAAAAACGGAAGAGCTCGAGCGAGACCAAATTAAAAAATATATACTTACCAAGTTTTAATTACAAATAAAATATCATTCATATTTTTAGAACAATATTTCTTAGCTTTCTACCCTTTAATCACACTCCTAATTAGAATATTTTTTGTAGTTAAATATGGAATTTATTTGAATTTTAATATTTTAATATAATTTTTATAAGTAATGGTGTTAAATGTCAAATTATGATTGTGATGATCTATTATTTGGTGTAGTTGAATCAAAAAGTAAAAAATTTAGAGTTTAATTATAATTTCATAATTATAAGTGATTATGTTGTTTCTAAGTAGCTTTTGGAAAAAAAAAGAGAGACTTATTTCTATTTTATTCCTAAATGTTCTAGTTGCTCTGGATTTTATTCATGAACCAAACACTAGAGATGAGAGATCACCACTTCCATTTATCAAAAAGTATTCCAACTAGTTTTTTTTTTTCGATTGATATGAAGGCTAATGCCCGGGTTACAATGGAATGCTATAAATAAAAGAAGTAAACTTAGTTGAGCTCAATGGTGTGTGCATGGTGCAAGTGCACCCACAATATCTCCAAACAAGATCTTGCCCATCATGACAGGTGGGTAGTTCAGAAGCTCTCTTCCACCTTGGAGTGATAGGGCGCGTTTGGCAAGCCAGTCCGCAGCTCCATTCGCATCGCGATGGACATGTAGAGCGATGACTTCCCATTCCCGTGCAAGGTGTCTATGGATTGCCGTGACTATGTCGGCAGTATGAGGGGCCGCTGTCGTGCGGCTTGTTGTGAGGTTGATGGCGTCTAGCGAGTCGCTCTCCAGGATTACGCGTCTAACACCGAGCTCCCATGCAGCGTCGAGTCCTGCCAAAATACCTTCTAATTCAGCGATCACTGGGTAGCGTGTGTTTGGCTTTGTCATGAAACCTGAAATCCAGTTTCCTTCATGATCCCGAAGGAGCCCTCCTGCTCCGGCTGAGGCGTTGTGAGTGCATTGTTGTGCGACGGCTCCATCTACATTGCATTTGAACCAGCCACGCGGTGGCCTTTCCCAGGTTGATGCTGCATTGTTCTTGTTGCGCCCATTAGTGTTCTTGAGCCAGTTTGATGATAGCACGATCCCTTCTGCCATGGTCTGTATGGAAGATGTTATACAAGTTGGTAGCAACGAGGCATTATTGAAGATTGTGTCGTTCCTCGCCAACCAGAGCTTCCAGCAGGCTGTCCCAAATAAAATGGACCAAGATATACCTCTGTTAACTTCTGACTTTGATTGCAAGTTGCTGAGCAGCCATGTGTCCAATGGCATGTTAAAGAAAGAGACCGCTACGTGAGGAGGTAGTATCCGTCTCCAAACCTGAGTAGTATGTGGGCAATCTCTCAGTATATGGATCACTGACTCTGCTGGGGCTCGGCAACGGGTGCATTCGCTGTTGGGTGCTATGTGTCTTCGATATCGGAGTTCATTTGTGAGTAGCCTGTTATGACCAGCGAGCCAAAGGAAGGTCCTTATCTTCTGTGGTCCTTTCCATCTCCATATCGTCGTCCATAGTGGATTCCTGCCGAGGCTTTGGCTGCTGGAGAGATGTTTGTAAGCTGTGCGGGCGCTGAAGGTTCCTGTGGCCTCAAGTGGCCAATACACCACGTCCTCCTCGTTGCTTAGAGTGGTTGTTCGGAATTCTACAAGTTGTTGTATATCCTGTGGGGGTAGCAAGCAGGCCAATTCCTCTGGACACCATTCGTTAGTCGGGTTATAGAAATCCTTGATAGTCATGTTTGGCAGTTGTCCGTCAAGTGTTCCTGTGGTCTTATCTGCAAGCGGAATGCCATCCGGGAGCCAATTGTCTTGCCAGAATCGGACATTGTCTCCTCGGCCTACTTTCCATCTACAGATATTTGAGAATCCATTCCATGAGTTGCAAATGGCTCTCCATAACCATGAATCTCCTGTACGGTGTTGGAGGCAGGCTCCCGGGTGGATTCTTCTTGAGTATTTGCCGCGTAGAACTTGAGCCCATAGCTGCTGCGGTTTGGCGATGATGCCCCATCCCAGCTTTGCAAGCAACGAATCATTTAGGCAGTCAAGTTTCTTCAAGCCTGCACCTCCTACGTCCTTCGGTTGTGAGACTTTGTCCCAATTGAGTAGGTGCATTCTTCGTTGTGATTGTGTGCTGCCCCACAAGAAGTCGCGGCTGAGTCGTTCCATGCGTCGGGAGACTGTCATTGGTAGCTTCATGGTCTGCATTGTGTAGATGGGAATTGATTGGGTGATTGATTGTACCATGGTGATTCGTCCCGCTAAGTTTAAGGTCTTGGCAGCCCATCCACTAATTCTGGATTGGATTTTGTCCACCAGCTGGCTGAAGTGTTCTTGCTTGACCCGCCCTTGTATGATCGGAATGCCGAGGTACTTCCCTATTGACGTAGCGCTCTTGAAGTTGCTCAGGCTTAGGATCTGCTCCCTGGTTGATGTTGGTACCGACTTGGAGAAGAAGATGGACGACTTGGCACCGTTTGGCCCGCCGCCTCTCCGAATCTATGTAGGATGGATAATATTAGGTGCATTTGCTCCGTCGAGGCTCCTGCAAAGAGCATTATGTCGTCAGCAAAAAGGAGGTGTGAGATTGCGGGTCCTGACCTCCCGGCGCGCATTGGCCTCCAGCCCCCTTGTTCGACAGATTGCTGAATTAGGTGACTGAGCCGTTCTATACATAAGGTGAAGATATATGGGGACATTGGACACCCTTGTCGTACACCCCGTTCCATCTCAAATTCCGCCGTGGGAGATCCATTCCAGAGGATCTGAACTGAAGCAGAGGTTACACAGTCCATGATAAGTGTGCAGATTTTGGATGGTATGTCTGCGGATTGTAGCGTCTCCAGGATAAAACTCCATCTTAAACGGTCAAAGGCCTTCTCGAGGTCAAGCTTTATGGACATAAAACGCTGGCGTCCACGCATCTTGCTCATGGAATGGATCATTTCCTGCGCAATTATGATGTTGTCTTGTATGTTCCTCCCTGGGACGAAACTTGCCTGATATGGTGATACTAGATCTGCCATGAGATGTTGTAGTCTGTTAGCGATGATCTTCGTGATGAGCTTGTACGTGATATTGCACAGACTGATTGGCCTGAATTCATGGAGGCTTTGCGGTTGTTCCTTCTTGGGGATGAGCGCTAAGAAAGTTTGATTTACTGCTGCTATGGAGTGTCCATCCTCTAATATACCTTTTGCAAATTGTGTTACTGATTTCTGAATGGTTTTCCAGTTGTGTTGGTAAAAGATCGCCTGAAAACCGTCGGGTCCGGGCGCCTTATAGGGTGCCATATCGAAGATGGCTTTTTGTATTTCAGTTGGTTGCAAGGAGTTTGCTAGACTTTGGAGTCGAAGGCTCATGCCCTGTGGAAAGCAGTTGGGCAAAGGTGAGTAGCTTGATGGCGGGTCTTCGCTGTACAACCGTTTGTAGTGAGTGATTGCCATGTCTCTTAGTTTGTCTTGATCAGTGATCCAGTCTCCATTTGCATCACTTAGTGAAAGGATCCGAATGCGGTGCCGCTGAATGATGGCCTTGGTATGGAAAAAGCTGGTATTTCGATCTCCGAATTGTATCCATTCACATCTGGACTTTTGATACCACAGAATTTCCTCTTGAGCAAGGACAATTTGCAGTTCCTTCGTGAGTGATTGTTCAAGCTCGGAGAGATATCTACTCGGCTGTTGTTGAAGAAAAGCTTGGATCCCTGCTATCCTTGCCGTGAGGTGTTCTTTCTTCCTAATAATGTGGCCGAAGACTCTATAGTTCCAGTCCTTCACTTTGTTTTTGAAGAATCCAAGGTTGTGTGGGAGCGCTCCATTTGGGCACCATACTGATTGAAGGAAACTTGTGAAGTCTTGATGAGTATGCCATGCTGCAAGATATCTGAAGGGCCTTCTTGAGTGGGTTTCTGGGTTACTGATGTTCTGTGATAGCAGAAGTGGATGGTGGTCTGAATTGAGTCTGGGTAATACTTTGATTTCTGCATTATGAAAGGTGGTCTTCCATGCTGCATTACCCAGTGCTCTGTCTAGGCGTTCTTGGATGTGTGTGGAATTAGTATCTTGTCGCCCTCTCCATGTGAAGGCTGGCCCCGAGGCACCAAGGTCAATAAGGCCACATTTGTCCAAGGTTTCTTGAAAGAGGGCTGCAGGCGTCCTTCTAAAAGGGCCACCACCAGATTTTTCAGATGCTTTTAGAATTTGGTTGAAGTCACCGATGAGGAACCATGGGGCTCTTGCAACAGATGTTGAGAGGAGACTAAGATTCTCCCACAGAGTTCTCCTTTGTATTTCTTGTGGATTGCCATAGATTGCCGTAAGGAACCAGGGGTGGTCGGCTGTGTCGATACGACAATGCATGGCCTGCTCAAACTTTTGGAGGACAGTGATGCTCACGGATTGCTCCTTCCACAGGATCCAGATTCCACCTGAGAAGCCCCT